>VOPJ01013490.1:0-53807 GCA_014673585.1 Semibalanus balanoides
TTCTGACAGGCTTTTTTGTATTTTCGAAAAAGTTCATTTTATAGTACACCCCTTTAAGGAGGCTCTTACTCAGCCTGTATGACTACACCCAGAATAAGAAATTAAAATCGTGTTAGCGAAGTGTAAATATGTAGGAGGCACTTCGTTCATGGGGAAGGGAATGAGTATGTGCCAAGGGGCCCATATATCGCTGACCGCGGGTAATTGGCAATACAAATGGTCTTTCGTCACTTGCCTGGTTCTGGTACTAGTATGGTTCCGCAAATACAGCATAATAAAGTGAATATACATCTACCTCTCGGCTCTCCTACTCTTAGAATAAGTTATTTGGTCACATCCATGATCATTTCTTGAGAAAGTCAACGACATGTGGCAAGTTTCCTTATAATTATAATTGCTCTATTTGTAACTGCCTTCCTGAGGAGATGAACTGCTTTGTACGTAAAGTTCCGGCGGTAGATATGTTTAGTATGAGTATATGTTCTTTTAAAAACTGCGTGAAAATGTACGTTAACGCGGCGCCACAGGATAGTTTTTTTCATTTTTAGTGTATACCTTTACTGTGCATTTGGAATGTTTATCATCTTTAATCTTTATTATTTATTATGTGTATGGTGTAGTACATGTATGCTGTTTTAACTTTCGACTTCACCTGTCACTGGGCATTGCCTGTTGGTGATATTTTGATAATACATACAATACATACATTCTACTATGTATGGGTGATATCGAGTCCTCCCCCAGTTTTAAAACCTTAGCTTAGCCAATCCATGCCTATGAGCCGATAGGTATCACATGTAGTGGGAGTGGTCTCGAATAAGAACCAGCCGTGCCCCCGGGGCACTGACAGCGGTCAGACGGTCGGAGCCGCGGGCTGACATGCGCGACGTTTCCAATAAATTAGTCATTTGGCAAATAATCCTTCAGAACATATTTTTGAATTGGTCTTGCAATGCGGTGACACAATTCATAAAATGCAAACAGACCTTCAATAAAACAATGTGAATATTAAAAAGGGGCGCCGAAATCAATGCAGAGTAAAAAATGAAAAATGAGTGAAACTAAACAAATTCACTTTTGGGGGCATCAGCCATTAGCCAATGGGCCCACTTCCAATGTGCACCCCTCCCACCCCCCTAGACACGAAATCCTGGTCTGCCGTGGAGTGTGCGGAGCTTGGCAGCGCTTAAGGGCTTCGGGAACGATTTCAATGTTGGTGGGAGGGAAAAACCAATTTTGACTAGCCATCCCATTTTTCATTATTTTTATTTTTATTTTTAGGTGGATTTCGACTTTTGCTTCAACTGGTGCTCTACCTACGGGATTTTCATAATGAATGCTTATGTTAACCTGCGCGGCGTAGGGGGGTAAATATTACCCCTCCCGGATTTTCTCAATTACTTGAAAACTATAAAAGATAGCGACGTCAAAGTGTCAGTACTTTGTGCAGCACCAATTTGACGTCTTCCTAAACCAAATATTGAAAATGAATCAGAACTTTGGGAGATAATGACGTTTTGATGACGTCATGTCATGCCATTTTGGGTAGAAAAAGATAAATGTTTGATGCATTGTAAAAATATAGCTTAAATGCAAATTGCAAACGTAAAACTGAAAAAGAAAGAAAAATGAATTTCTCCACATGGCAATCTCGAATTTCCATTAAAAAATTTTTTTTTCTAAACCCCTAAATCAAAACGGAATTTTTGGTGAATTTCCAAAAAAATAAGATTGTGTCAGGCTATTACCAAAATCGGAATATATATGAGAGAACCAAGGTAAATTTTTTCTTAAAGAAAATTACTCAAATCAATTTCAACAGTAATATCTATGATTTCAGTGAATCTGAGATGCCTCCCAAGCATAAGTTAGCTATTACAATTCTTTTTCAAAATAACGTTTTTTTGGATTTTTAGATTATCGTTAATGCGATATTAAATGCAATTTGCTGAATTTCATGGACAAAACTGATCTTAAGAAAATATGCATTGTTTATTCATATTAGTCAGTTTCCAGTTTTGACTTAAATGACTGATCTTGACTTTTATGGGGTTAGTTGTACAAAATTGACTGCTGCTATCGATTTTTACGTGTTTAAAACAAACCCTAAAAAAACCGCATGTAGTACTCACGACTTTCGTTGATCTTGATAACAGTGGACCTTTTGTGACCTGATTTTGCCTTGACTTTGCATTACAAATTCCTTCTTACTTATGCCAGGAGTGTATTACACCTTTGAGGCCTTAGTGCATTGCATAGTTTAATTAAATGTTTCAAATTGATAGTATGAACATATTTAACTCCAATTAACTCTATTTTTGTCACTATTATCTAGATAGACCCTGACATTTTAACCTAACTGTGAGACAAATTTACCCGGCTCATGCATTCGATTCGTCTTCATTGGAGCTTCTCGACTCGCTCTCGCACTGCGTCTCGTCTCGTGCCGGTTATGGTTCGGAAGATACTAGACGGGTAAAATTTACCCCCCCTACGCCTGTACCGCGCGCGTTAAAATGCACTTTAAAATGAAATTAAAATATATGTGATTTACTATATAATTATACAGTGACAGCATCACATCACCTCTATTCCTTAAAAATAAAAATTACCCGGACAAGAGATGCTTGCACCCACACATTTTGGTCATTCATATAATACTACATCCATTAGGTACCGCGCGGCGCGCCCCCTCCTAGAAATAATTATGGAACCACGCTTAGATAGCCCTATTTATGTTTTTGACACCGGAATATTGCATGGCGAATGTCAAAGTCGTTACAAACAATAAAATGAAGATACAAATTGAGATGAGTGATGTCATAGGTGTAAATGCAATAGATCGCATATTTTTTCAAAGCTGAAATATGGCTTTTACAGCAAAATATGGTAACTATTGGAGTGATGTTTAACAATCACGGACTAATGCTTTTTTACATACCTACCTGCTCCTACGTGTCTTATTACTATTACAGTTTGCTTTTTATACTCATGGTTTTGTAATGGTTTACCTATTCTATTATTACTTGATGGGGGTCTATCCTGATCCCTCTGAGGGTGGCGTGGTCGGTGTCTTTTACCAGAGAGCTGGGGAGCTTTTAGTGCATATGGACTTGTGGTGTCAATCGGTAACCGAAATTTTGGTAACCAAACAAATTGTGCAACCGATTTAGTAATCGGTCGGTCAGGTTAATATATTTGTGGACACTTTTCGGTCAGCCTAATCTGAAGAATAAAAAGCACTTTTCGTCACATTTTTACGGATTTGTATTTCTATCCGGCAAATTTATGCTTAATTTGCCCAAAAGTCAATCAATTATTATGAATACTAAAAATAACACATAATTATTATATTAAGATAGAGATTATTGCTCACAAATAAGTAGTGAGGTCCTTGAAATAAGTAGGTATGTACTGCCGATTATAACAATATAGTATACAATTATTACTTTAACACTACCACCAACCTACAAATTTCAAAATCTGCGTCAAATTTGGATTTTGTTTTTGCTTTATCAATTTTTTTCGGGTTTTGGCCAACCAAAATGCTCTTCCCTGTTCGATATTGGACTCTGGTATTGGGTTTTGGGAAAGTGACATCACTAATTCGGACCCAGAAATATTCCGTCCATTATATATGTCGTCAGTTGGTGATTGTTTCGTTCCGTATACAGCTAGCTGTATGAGATACCTAAGAAGCTGTAAACATGAGCTATGCGCCGGTCAGAGCACGACATCTCGTAGGGGATCTGCGTGGACTCTCTTATTAATTGTCTTCCGAAAAAATGGGTCACCGGGCTAATGGGTTATCGGTTATGTTGGCCCAACAACGTAAGGTTTAAATAGTCATTTTGTCTCCCAAAAATGTGAATGTGTTAAATTGGGTGAACGGGATATGAGCGGAGTTCATTCATCCTCTGTCAGACATATTATCGACTAACATTTTTTGTTATCTATAATAGCTTTGATTTCTGAAAAATGGCATTCGAGCCTTAGGTGCATGAACAATACAGTTACTTTGAAATGACCTATGACCGTCGCATGTCACGTGATATCTCAGTGGACCACTTTCATCACAATCGAGCTTGTGCTTCGATAAACTTCCAGGGCCAATACTGCTGCATACCAACAACAAGAAATGTTGCGAGTGCTGCAAACGTTCCAGGTTGCGCAGCGCCATCTCTCGCACTAGATCTAGTAATACATTGGCTGCGCGAGATGCACTGCTGGTCCCATGTGGTCGGGAGGCTCGGTGTCTCGGTTTCTGTCTCTGGAAGTGTTTATGTATCTTGTTTCGGTTGCGGACTGTATATAAAGTGAAGGCCGAGTTTAGTCGATGCAGCTCTGTCGCTCTGAGGCCAGAGATACTAGTCAGGGTTACTACTAGCAGGATCCAGCTGTGTTATAATGTAGCCGAAACGCATTATGAAGCAGTATGAGTGCACGTAAATTCCCTGCACGCACCAGGTATATTAACAATCTGTCGTCAATTCGATCCCCCGAATAAACGTTCCAAATAGCACTCCTGACATATTCTGAATCACACTGAGGCGCGCATTTCCATTGCTGTAAGGGTTCGTGGAGGTTCACGAATGAAAATTCGCAGTTCACCCACCAGTTAGTGTTTTTAATCTTTTTAATCTCCGTAAAACGACCTAGGCTTGTATGCATGTGTGGAACATTGCATAGGAATATGCCACGCATAACTCACTAAAAACGCTTAATTAAACAATCTCTGCACCACTGCCAAAGTGAACCTCAATGCACTGGCTAGTACTCAGGGGTGTAGTTTCCTTTTCAGTTGAGGGGGCTTCAGCCCCCCCCCCCCCCCTCCCCCCCTGGCTTCAGTCCCCCCAACTTTTGATAGAAAGTGGGGATTCAAATCCGGGGGAGAATCTGCTATTTTTCAGATTTTGATCGTACTTTAAGCGATTTTTTCACAGCTCCGCCCCCCCCCACATCTCAGGAGAAGCTAAGTCCCTGCTAGTACTGCTCTACACAAGTGAAGCTTTCCACAAACTCTACGCGCTCCACACTCCACAATACACACTCTTGTCCGTTTATACCTCATTTCAACCGTCCAAAAATCGACAAACTTTGGCCTTGTTTAAGGCCAAAATGACGTGGAGTGCTGTGAGACGGTCGTCCGAACATCATCCTGCTTCCGCTTGACCAGATGCGCCAGCTAGCCGCTGCTCAGAGCTTAGAGTTAGCTCTCGCCAGCACGCACCTGATGTTCCCAGACGGCTTGTCTACAGGCAGGAAGACCTCGTCGTTAGTGGCGCTGCCGACCCGGGGAAACTTTGACAAGTCCACCGAGAAGTAGTGCTTGTTGGGCATCACCATCTCGATCTCCGCCACATCCGGCAGCTGGTCCAGCACTCTGGTCTGCGTCAGATGCAGCGTGTGCTGCACCGATGGCGAGTAGATGCCTCCGTGAGCCGGCCCGGCGAAGAGCTCCAGGATCGCCACCTTCACCGCCGTCCAGCAGGCGTCGAAGTCGACGGCGCGCCTCGCCGAGCCGTACCGCCAGCGCGCCGACACCTCCGTCGAGAAGACCCGGTCCTTCATGTCCGGCAGAGAGCGGTACTCGTCGCGCACGAAGTTGACGAACGCTGACTGGGTGGTCTTGAGCACCTGGAGGCCGTTCAGTTCCGCCCAGACGTCGGCTTGTTGGCCGCGCAGTTGACGCACCTGACAGCCGCGCTCTGCCTCACGCACTGTGACGAAGGCGTGCTCGTGGGGGCCATCGGCAGTCTCGACGCGACGCCACGGGTGCTGCGTGATGCGGATGTTGACGCGGTTCACGTGGGAGTACTTGGCGAGGAAATGGCGGCAGAGTAGCAGACCGAACTCCTCCGGCGTCGTCAGACCGTGGTTCTTGGCCAGCAGGTAGATGGTGTTCTTCTGCGAGTCAGTGGCGATGATGGCAGAGTTGTTGCCGACGGTGTAGTCCTCCTTCGAGTCTAGGGTGAGCTCGCTGCACACCTCCCACTCGCGGATCGTGTGCTCGGGGCCGTTGCGCGTCACGTGCAGGAGCTTCACCCAGTTTTTGCCGTAATTACTGTCTACGATATGATAGGCCATAGTGGCGATGGTGGTGACGGTGATGCCGGCGTTGAAGGTGGAGGAAGGCACTGCGCGACTGGCGGAGGCTGGAGCACAGCTGTCGACTGGCGGGGGCCTGGTGTCTAAGTCTGGTTATCTGGTCTCTGTCCATCCGGTCCACGTCATAACAGCACCGGCGGGGGCGGGGCGTGGAGTTGAAACTTCTCCGATGATGAACAACTGTTTTGACACTCACATGATGCGTGAAAATCCTATCCAATCTCGAGTTTGAATATTAAATAGTAAAGTAAAAAAATAATTACAAACGGAAACCATAATATGCCAATGACTTAACATCATCAGATACCTCGAGTCCAGTTAATAATTTTGGAACACCTACAACAGCCAAAAAACTAGTCTGTCTGCTGTTTGACCAGCTCTAACCAGAGTGGGCGATGGACCTACGGTTTTCATGAACTGGCATCTCTGACGTGGCGCTGCTGTTTATACAAGTGTCCAGGCTCAGCGCTGACAAACAGACGACGTTTGAGGAATATTTGAATTGCATCAGCATGTATAGTCAGAGGCGTCGCTACCTTCTCAAAAGTGTGTGGGGGTGAGGGGTCCACTGCCAGGGGCGCCATACCCAGTGTGGGGCGCCGCGGTCTAGAGGGGCGCAAACACCATGAGCTTGCTGGATTTCACTCAGGGGCGAAATCCAGCAAAGCCAGCAGCAAAACCACTGGCGAATGTCCGTGTTTTGTTGTTGCTTCTGTTTGGGGGAATCTAGTGACGTTTTTAACAATAACGTTAAGCGGGGGTAGCAGACCGTCAGGCCATCAAAGCGAGAAAATTGTTGAAAGGGCGGGGGGGCGCGTCGTCAGTTCATCTGCAATTGTAGCCGTAGGTATGTGTGTACGTCCGAGGACCGTGTTTTGTAGAGAAGGGGACAAACTGGTTTCAGGATCTTTCGAGCGGGGCCGAGGCCCTAGCCCCCTGGACGCCCCCAATGATTTCACTTGCTTAATTTTTCCGGCCCTCTTCACATAAAAAGAGTTGAGTGCGCTGAAAAACTAGTATGATATGTTATGTATTATGTATGTTTATGTTACTCTCTATATATATACTATTATATATATATATATATATATATATATATATATATATATATATATATTTATATATAATTCAATTTTACATTATAAGAAAAACAGTGAAGCTAAATTGAAAACCTAAATTCTACATTTTGCACATATATTCGGCCTTCCCTAATCCACAGAGGTGCCCTTCACTCAGTTCGGTCGCAGTGCGAACACAGAAGCCCTTTTCAGCGAACACAACATTATTTCAATGAATTGACTACGCAACTCTGGGAGCAGCCGTGTCAAAACAATGACCGCTTTACTTATCAGATGTGACGTTTACCGTGTCCGCTTTCACGGACGGATTTCTCGCCTTTTAGTGGCCCGACTGAAGTCAGCAGCCCTTTCCGACCACGTAAGCAGCGATATCTTGTTTCACACATTAATTCCTCAGCTCGGTGACAGCCGACAGGCGAGTGCAGATGTCACAACTGATTTCGCGGCGTTGCGTTGAAGTTTTAGCGGCGGCCATCTTTGCTCACGACCGACTGAAGACGAACAAGAGGTGCCTGACAGCGGCAGCGCTGCCGCGAACCAAAAACATAAACTTGCCACCCGCTACTGCTCCGTGAAATGCAAATCCGATTAATTCACTTAACTAATGGAGGAGCCTGCATCCCGCGAAAAACATCCTCTCAGAGATTGACATTTGCATTCGCACACTGGCCCCAAACGCAGTGCGTTCAGCTTTGAAGTCGGGCACTTTGAATAACGCCATCATCTCAACAAGCGAAGCTGGGTCTGCGCACAGAATTAGTCGTCGTTTCCTCTGTTCCAGTTCTAATTGGATCTCTTTCTTCTCGCAGGCGCTGGGTGTGTTCGGAATACAAATGATCATTCATTGGCTACGAGCGCACCACCACAGCGTGGGTGTTAAACGTTAGAGTGCAGATAGATGTCCGCGCGTAGCTCGGATTCGCTTTAGGAGTCACAGAATTCCCCTCCCGCAAACCTGTGAATCGTTGATACGGAATGTGACTAAACCAAATATGATAGTATTATTCCGCTAAGAAACAAGAGTGTTTTATTTCTACCTTCAGCAACTATTTCTCTATTGTATGCGTCATGCGGCCATCCAGTGCTATAGCGCGCGGAACATTGCGGCACTAGCGCGGATTGGCTAGAAATGAAACCTGTCGCTGTGGCACTGGAATTTATTCTCAAGCTGCCTCATAACCGCAAAATTAGACAGCATGATAACATTTGGAAGCAGCGTAACAGATATCGTATCCCACATGCGTCTGTTGTTTCAAGTAACAGCTGCAGCACATTATACATCCCTGCCGACTGAAGGCTATAACGCAATGCCAGTATACCCTTGGACAGAGCCGTGCTGTTGGCCGACTAGTTATCCCTGGAACAGCAGCCTGTTCTGTTGGACCGACTAGTATCCCTGTTAACAGAGTCATGTTCTGTATGGCAACTAGTATCCCTGGCACGGTCCTATTTTGTTGGATGACTATCATTGGAACAGAGTCTGTTCTGTTTGGCCGGTGGCGCATCAGTAATCCTGAACAAGAGCCTTGTTCTGTTGGCAACTAGTATCCCTGAAACAGACGCACTGTTCTGCTTGGGCCACAACTAGTATCCCTGTAACATGAGTCTGTTCTGTTGGCAACTAGTTTATCCTGGAACAGAGTACTGTTCTGTTGGTCGATAGTATCCTTGGAAATAGAGCCTGTTATGTTGCAACTGTATCCCTGGAACAGAGCCTGTTCTGTTGGCCGACTAGTATCCCTGGAACAGAGCCTGTTCTGTTGGCCGACTAGCCATCGCACAGTGCGGGCACGGCACGACAGTAGTGCTGTTTCTAATGGTAAACCCGATACCAATCGTTATGTAACCAGATCGTCAGCCAGGCGGCAGCTGGAGACGGGGTTGCAATATATCAACGACAGCCGCGTCCACCGTGTGAGTCGCCAGCCGGGTGATAGCTTTAGGCACGTCGAATTCTGCCGAGCTACAATACCTACGTTATATAAGGCCACTGACGTGGTACACAAGTCTGACGCATAAGCGTTAAAAATAATGTAAAGATAAGAAATCCTCATGAAAAACTGCTTTAACAATTTCTTATTACCTTCTTTTGCGTCACACTAATACTACTGAAAAGCAACACACACACGCACACTCACACTCACACGCACACGCACACGCATACGCACACGCACACGCACACGCACACGCACACGCACACGCACACGCACACGCACACGCACACGCACACGCACACACATATATATAAACACGCATGGCTGTGTGCATTGTGTCGACCACCGACGCTCCCAAACTCCTTAGCTCATGTTGTACGGCGGCGGCTTATGGTTGCCGAGTTCGACCCGCTAAAGCACAATGTCAAACGTGAACTAAGAAGTATTGACAAAGAGCACGCATTCGTCCAGAAAAGCATGGCTTAGTTTAGTTGCCTGAACATGTTTAGTTGCCTTGCACTAAACATGTTCAGTTTGACTTCAGTCATATTCTCTAAATCCTAAGCAAGACATGCAATTCTATGAAACGTAGTGAGGATTAGTACAAAGAGCATCGCTCAGCCCAAATACAATTGAAGCTTTCACATTCACTTGACTTACGACCTCATATGATAAACTACAGGAGTAATACAGATTAATGTGTCTTTTTTTGCTTAAATTGTCTTATATGCGAAAGGTTGTAGCATATATTTGAAGTAACTTAATTGCTTTGTTCATATCAGCATTAACTGCCAGCATGCTGCGACCTTATCCAATAACCTTTAATTGTCTTAAATTTTGCACAGACGGCACTAAAAAGGATCTGAATAGGATTTGCCAGTTTCGCTCAAATGCCGAAAATTACCATTAACCCGCGTGGCGCTGGGTCTCCAGCCGAACGCGCGGTGCTAGGGTGGGGTAAATTTTACTCCCCCCTCGTATCTTCCGAAACGATAACGACAGCGAGACGCGCAAGGCGGTGATCGAAGGCTAGCAATGCAAACAATCTAGTGCATACTTGAAATTCTTAAAATAATGCCACATGTCAGGTCACTGTCAGGTCAAAGGTCATAGTTGAGAAATTTGAGTTTGTGTGCCATACTTTCGATATAAAAGCCTTAGATTGAGACTTTTATCTCGCAAAGCGCTCTCAAAGGTATATTCATCTCCCGCATTAAGTAAAAGTGAATTTGTTAGCAAAGGTCAAGGTCAAGATCAGGTCACAAAAGGCTACTGCTGGCAAGAACCTTTTAGCACATAACGTTATCATCACGTGATTGCAACGTTGACAACGTCATGACGACGTAATTACGTCTTAAAACGTTATCACGACATCGTTAGAGTAATCCGTGCTACTATGGGAGGTATACGAAAGTAATCCGACACATATTTTAATAGGGGTTATTTTACACGTATAATTTGATAGCAGTAGCCATTTGTACAACCTGTCACCATCAATGGTCAAGGTCAAGTCATTTAATGTCAACATTTTAGATTGATTAATATAGATAAACAAGGCATGTTTCTAGACCAGTTTTGTCTGAGACATAAAGTGATGACATTTATTTGTCTGAAACTAGTCCATAAAAGCCAAAAACATAATAAAAAATGACCTCATAGTTTCTGATGCAGTTTGACTCATTATTCGATTTACTATGAATTTGCCAACATTTATCTTTTTTTTACTAAAAATGGCATGACATGACGTCATTAAAACGTCATTATCTCCCTAAGTACTAAATCATTTTCAATTAAATTTCGTTAGAAGCCGTAGATTTGATGCACCATAAGATACTCAGGATTTCACGTCTCAATCTATCATCGTTTTCAAGTTTAAAAACGAAAAAAACAGGCACCGCGGCTGCGTTAAAGGAATGTGCCCCTACCATATCGGTCATTGTTGAGTTGTTTGGGACACTGCATGCCACTCCATATAGAAAAAAATCAGATTTAGCCATTACCCCATTTTCTAGAATCACCCTAGTTGCTGAGATATCTAAGCTCCAAGAATAGTATGGGAATCACAAAACTAATCCGTAGGGCTTCCAGAGAGGCTTTCTCTACTAGAAGCATTCCCTAACGTTTACACTGCTAAGCATGTATTGTTAGCGCTGGCCAATAGAAAACAGCTCGTGTGCGCTGATAGCAGCTACCGAACAGAGCCTCGGTTTCCATTAAATATTGTTCGTATGGGAATTGTATTGTCTTAGGTTTGCCATTCTAGATAACATCTTATTTGCTCTGTTCATAGTGGCGATCGTTTATGGACACCGAAACAAAGCAATGTGCAAAACAGAGTATAAGTAAAGATTCAATTTTTGGGGCTACAGACGTGAATTTTATCGCATCATATAATCAAACAAATAGCTTTTAACCAGGCACGTAGTCAGGATTTGTATCAGGGGGCACGTCGGAAAAAATCACGTTTTGCTCCTCAGCCATATGATGCTGACCGGGGGGCAAGTTCCCCAAGTCTGGCATTGTACAGATCTCTGGCCTCCCATTGGTTTGAAATGACGTCACCCATATATCTGGCATTCTATTGGTTGAGAATGACGTCACCGAAGCCACTGGCTTGAGCAATTGGCAGCTCGTCGAATGACGTGCTGCCATCTATGAGCATTATTTGACGTGACTAGCCAGGCTATTGTACGAATGCGGTAACAATTTTTCTTAGCGGAACATTTCAATTGACTTGTTTTGAAGTATTACTTGCGTATAGTAACCTTTTGTGACCTGACCTTGACCTTTGCAACAATACTCACTTCAGCTCACGATGTGTACTTAGGTATACCTTTTGACTGCAGGGGAGTCACTGCCAATTCTGCACCTTTCTGAAGTTGGGGGACGGAGGCATTGAAGTCATTCTTGCCATGCAACTCCCGTAGACGTATGTTAATTTAAAATCTGAAAGTGTGATAGGGACGTTCCCTCCCGGTTGGGGGGGTGTCCTCCCCCCTCCCCTCCCCCACTATTCGTACGCCCATGCCTATGATAGCACTTTGGGTGATTATGGTCTCAATCGAAAGCTTTTGGTGGAAAGCTATGGCCCCATGCACTTAAGGTAGGTAGGTACATACATAGAATTTTGACCTTGACCTGACCGATGACATGACATATGACGTCAATTTGAAACTTGCAAGTGTTAAGATGCGTCTCATTGAGAGCTTTCGAACACCACTTTGTACGTGTCGTTGCAATTAGGTATACCTAGTACCAGTGGCGTACCCAGGACTCGCTTCAGGGGTCAATTTTTTGGTCGGGGGGCACAAGGTAACCCCACTAAAAAAAACTCCTCGGATTTGGCCCACTATATATTTAGAGGGGCATATCTTCAACATCTTTTTAAAAAAAATAACAAAAACGTTATTTTCAGGGGGCCCCAGGTACACTCCCCCCAAAAAACGCCGTATTTGGCCAGGTCGGCGAAATACGGCGAACTTGTGTAAGAGCACCGTGGGCACTGGCCCTATTTCGTTCACTGAGGCACTAACAGGGGACACAGGGTTCACGTGCCCCCCAATGGACCGACTTTTTCACTAAAAAATGATCAGCGACGTCCCTTTTTGCGACTTTTTGAGGGGCCCTGCAAATATAGAGGCCCCCGCATAAAGATCTGGTGGATATTTTATTTTCCCATTATTTTTTTGGGGAGGGGGCCTTTGCTGAGGGCGCCCTGGCGGATGCCGTGACCCCTTGTCGGAAAAGGTCTGGCTGCCGTCTCTGGCCCGCACTAGCCAAATGGTGTTGAGGTCCAGTGATGCTCCAAAGGCCTTGGTTGCTCTTGCATCCATGAAACCCCAGAGGGCGGCCTGAGGGCACTCTAGACCTATAGAACTTCGGGAAAAAAAAAACGTGAAAGCTTATGAATTCATTAAAGACCCACGCTTTGCGTGGTCGTTTGATTGGAAATGGCCCTTCGACCTGTAATATTAGCTGTGCTTTTTTAGTTCTTTTATGGTCCTTTCTTAGGGCCCTATTCCAACAGGGGCACATGGGTTCAAGGGGGTCACGCCACGTCCTGAGGGCCCTCTTGCCCACCGAGAAAGACCACTCTGGCCGCCTGAGATGCACTCTGGCCACACTTAGGGGATACTCTGACCTCAAGAACCTCTGAAGAAACTTCTGAAGAGCCTCTGATGTGCTCCATAACACTCCAAAGACCGCGCTGTCGCGTGGTTCGAATTAGAGAGGAAAATTAGGGCCCTTTCGGGCCCTATTTCCAAAGGGGCCATTGGCCAACGGTGGCAACGGCACGGACCTTTTTCAGGAGAGGGGGGGGGGGGGCTGGGCATTTGCCTTTTGCCCCCCCCCCCCCTCCGCTTGGGTTAGCCTATACCTAGTACCTACCCTACGCTAATCTTATTAGTAAGGAAATGGGGAAGATAACCAGGATGGCGTTCGGCTGAGACCCTAGTCAAGTTCCGGGTTAATATCCTCACTCGACCAGTCAACAGAAGTATATGTTATCATATATCATGTATATTGGATTCGAAACGCCATTAAATCATTGGCGCATTAAGTTTCATTTGCAATGGTCACATAAGGCATTTGTTGTATTCGTAAACGCAAAATTATAATCCTTGACGCTTAAAATTCGTTTCACTAAATTTATAGCCCATTCAACTTAAATAAATGTATGTGCTATCGTTCGAATTCGTTTCGCTAAATTTAGAACCCATTAAGTCAATGCCTAGCTATCGTCCGACGCTAACTTAAGACGCCGTCGATTGTAGTGCATACGTCACAGTGACGTCATCTATGGGCCAGAGATCTGTATAATACCAGACTTGGGGAACTGGCGACCGGAGGGGAGGGGGGGATCGGGTCATCAGAGAATCTCGTATATCTATTAACCCGCGCCCCACTGGGGGGGTGTTTGAACACCCCCCCCATGTTTTATCAAGATAACGAAAAAAGCGCGGCGCGTTAGCGCCGCCAAATTTGGCATAACTATTCACTGATTCTTTCCGGAGACATTTTGCAAAAATCAAGTTTCGTGCAGGTCAGGTCAGGTCACCAGGTCAGTCAAGTTGACCCTACCTACCAAAAAACGTTTGGCCGGGTCGTTGCCATGGACTACAGTTTCAAAGGGATCGAATCAAACTTTAGGATACATTAAGTCATTAGTATCTACCAAAATGTTTATCTTTGATTTCTTGTATCGATGACCTTAGGTCGGGTCAATTTTGGCGATCTCCCCATTATAAGTCAAGGAGAAATAATCAAATGCTTTCTTTGTCGAGATATCAGTCCATTTTCCTTCTGGATGATGTTATCATATGATATTATGTTATGCATCCAAGTGCAGGTTTTTGTCAGGGAACATTACGGGGTCATCTGAGGCATCCGAGGTCACCCAACACCTTTTCGTCAAAACTCTGGCTATAACGAGATAGAGAACTTGCAACTTAACCACCAGGTTGTGTTTGTCTCAAGGACACATCTATTTGATATGCAACATATCTACTTGGCGTCACACTTGACCTTACCTGAGGTCATTTTGTAAGTTGACCTAACATAATAAAAATTGTACATATTTCAAAGCGCCCTTGGACGAACAAACACGATGGCGTAAACAGTAGTCGTACTCTGATTAGGTAAGAAGTTATTCACAAAAATATTTTTTGCCAAAATAAGCTTTTTTGATTTTAATGACCTCTAGAGCCTAAACTATTGACCTGAGGTTAATTTTGAGGACATAGGTGCGATTGAAAATTTCATTGGCTAGCGATTGTCTTAGAACGTTTGTTTCTAGATAGCATAGCTTCCGAGATTTTTGGGGTTTCTGGTGCGATGTCCTAAAAACTTGAAAATTTGGCCTTCGATGACCTCTGGTGACCTGAGTTTTGACATGAGCGAAAAAAGTCCGAAATAGTTTCGAAATGATTTTCGACAACGTTTCGAACAGTGTCTTTTGTTTTTTATACGTGCCATGGGAGCCGAGATAGAGGGGGGGTGTTCAAACACCCCCCCCCAGTCGGGCGAAGGAAATGCAGAGGCCCAGTGGGGCGCGGGTTAAAGCGTGAATTTATTTTGCTCAGGGGGGCCATGGCCCCCGTGGGCACCTTGGCTACGTCCCTGTTCTCACCGTAATATAAATATATTTGGCATTCAAAAAGAGTAGGCACACTTCCTTTAAACCTGGAAGTTGGTGCGTCATCGAAATGTTTGCCTTTTGTCAAAAAGCTTCATATGGTAGCATGTGTTTAAAGCAGCGTTACTAGACCAGCGATCGAGCCCTTAGCCATTGCAAATATTATGCTAGTTATGTTAATTGTTATACGATAATTTAACCAACAGTACATACTGTAAAAAACACGAGACTTTTAAATCTTCTTTCGAATCACATTCACTCGTTCATAAACAACAATGCAACAAGTTTTGAAATCCGACCCACTTATCGCTATCTATACTGAATATGTGAGTGTATGTTTTCGAAATAGATCGCTTTAAAGAAAAAAGTGGTATATCCTGATTATTCAGCCAAATCAATGTCATTATTTAACATTTGCAAATGCAGTCACGACAATCCCTTATCAGCTCATTCACAGCAATTTGACAAAGCGTCTGGTTTCGGGGTGAATTGTTACGGGGAAAAGTTGATTGAGTTAAGAACCACGGCTGGTTATTCTCCTGGCAAATACCACCTTCAATATCATCCATATTTGTCATATCATAAACATTCCATTTTCAATGGATTTTTTCAAGTTGGTCTGACATCATTCACATTGCCAACATGTAAAAGCAAGTAGGTCTTTGAGCAGAACTCTGCCGAATTACGAGGAGGTAAATTTTAAATTGGGTGAAGTTGACTTGGCCTGTCGATTTATGGTTCGTTATCAGTCCTGGCAGGCCGTCCGTATGTTACTGAAGGCAGGCCGTCCGTATGTTACTGAGCCCAATGGCTTTATGGACACGGAGCGTAGAGTTGGGAGGCCACGGCCTCAATTTCAGCGGCACACAACTTAACCGAGTCGGCGATAGGCTTGCATTTTTCAAGGATGTAATGTTAATGTGCTTAGAGTTTATCACTGAGCTATTGTGTACTGTTGTACTACTACTTCATAGTGTAAATACTAGGATGACCAGTGGCGCCATGCTCTACGCAATTTTGCATATGGCTATTTGCATGTAAGCTAAGCACCAATGACACATTGCACACTTTGTTTTCACCAACAATAAGAGGAAATAACTTACGTTGTGACTAGAAAGTCTGCCCAGCAAGCAAACAATTTCACCAAGGTGCAGCAAAAACAAGCCAAAACTGGCACAGAGAGGAAGCCTAGAGTACGAAGAAAGCTCTTCGTCCTCAGAAGAGACTATTCCGTATGGTGTCTCACCCACAGTAGATGCTCCTCCCTCCAGGGTCCTCAGTACGGGTGGACCATTCCGTGCAGTGTCTAAACCCACAGTAAAATGCTCCTCCCTCCAGGGTTCCTTCAGTATGGTTGGACCATTCCGATGCAGTGGTCTACCCACAGTAGTGTCCTCCTCCAGGGTCCTCAAGTACTGGTGGACATTTCGTGCAACGTGTCTTCACCCACAGTAGATGCTCCTCCCTCCAGGTCCTCAGTAAACTGGTGGACCATTCCGTGCCAGTGGTCTCACCCACAGTAGATGCTCCTCCCTCCAGGGTCCTCAGTACTGGTGGACCATTCCGTGCAGTGTCTCACCCACAGTAGAGCTCTCCCTCCAGGTCCTTCCAGTAACTGGTGGACCATTCCGTGCAGTGTCTCACCCACAAGTAGATGCTTCCTCCTCACTCCTCAGTACGAGTGGACCATTCCGTGCAGTGTCTCACCCACAGTAGATGCTCCTTCCTCCAGGGTCCTCAGTATGGGTGGACCATTCCGTGCAGTGTCTAACCCACAGTAGATGCTCCTCCCTACAGGGTCCTCAGTACTGGTGGACCATTCCGTGCAGTGTCTCACCCACAGTAGATGTTCCTCCCTCCAGGGTCCTCAGTACTGGTGGACCACTCCGTACAGTGTCTCACCCACAGTAGTGTCCTCTCTTTAGGTCCTAGTACGGCGTGGACCATTTCCGGCAGTGTCTCACCACAGTAAGAAGATGCGCTTTCCTCCCTCCAGGGTCCTCAGTACGGGTGGACCATTCCGTGCAGTGTCTCACCCACAGTAGATGCTCCTCCCTCCAGGGTCCTCAGCACTGGTGGACCATTCCGTGCAGTGTCTCACCCACAGTAGATGCTCGTCCCTCCAGGGTCCTTATTACGGGTGGACCATTCCGTGCAGTGTCTCACCCACAGTAGATGCTCCTCCCTCCAGGGTCCTCAGTACTGGTGGACCATTCCGTGCAGTGTCTCACCACAGTAGATGCTCCTTCCCTCCAGGGTCCTCAGCACTGCGTGGACCATTCCGGCAGTGTCTCACCCACAGTAGATGCATCCTCCCTCCAGGGCCTCAGTAGGTGACACATTCCATGTAGTGTTCTCACCCACAGTAGATGTGCCTCCCTCCAGGGTCCTCAGTACGGGTGGACCATTCCGTGCAGTGTCTCACCCACAGTAGATGCTCCTCCCTCCAGGGTCCTTAGTACGGGTGGACCATTCCGTGCAGTGTCTCACCCACAGCGGGTGTTCTCACGTCCATGTTCTCGGGAAAGAGGAGGTCCCGCCTCTCCCTCCCTCAGACCCATCCACTTCCGCCACCGAGCCACCCCGTCCTATACAGCTACACAGCCTTGATCAGCGAGCTGTCCCCTCCAGTCCGACCGACACCAGGCAGCCACCCAGGCCGGAACCGGGGCCCCGTACACACCCATCAGACCGCCATCCGAGCACCGTCCGTTTGTCGTTAGCATATGACGAACTGCCGGCCGACTCCGGTCCCTTCGATCTGCCGATGAATCGCAGCTCATAAATTGGCCGCATTGTGCCTGTGACTGCGTCTGGGTCGGGCCGGCCGGGGCGGCCGGCCGGCCGGGGCTGAGGGTGCCCCCAGTGGCGCGCGGCGGCACCGGAGCCCGGGTACATACAATAGACCGGAACGTTCTCAGTGGGCACCGCTAGGGCGTCCCACTGAATGCCGCCGCAGCCACAGAGACCCAGCTGTGGTGCCCTGACAATGGACAGAGTCAAAACAGAAGAGCAGGCCGGGCGCGGCAGGGCTTACCCGCCGATCAGGGACGAATACTCAGCTGACAGCGTGAAATGTGTGCGCATTGTGAATTCACCGCGCTCGCACTGGCCTTCCCACATGGATCTGCGCGATTTTGCATGGTTATTTCAATGTGGATTGGTATCACTTTTATACAGCTGCATTCTTTGAGGATAAGCCACGTCTGGTTTGATAGGAATTTTATGGAAATTATGAGAACTTTTTAATGATCATGTAAAAATAATCAACGATGACTATAGCACTCAGTATTATTCAGGCTAAAGTCGAATATTCTCCTTAAAACAAGAACGAACATTAATGTTTCAACCAAAAATTAGAGGTGGCACTTTAAAAAAGTGCATACGAGACTTGCAGTGGTTTACTAACGTGAGCTTAAAATGGCTGTTCAGGAACATTATGTTATTTCGAAAGTTATTACAAGGCTATGTATTGCTACGTAAGAGAATGCATAAGAACAATGAATACTTCCAACGGTTTCGAAGTTGCATGATCTGCTAGATGATATCCAATACGATGGGAAAAGTTCCGCAACTTCAGTTGCGTGGGGCTGTGCTGCGCCGATTTTCGTAATGTGCGTGATAGCGCAGATACTTTATGGTTCTTCACGTTCCCACACTTTTGTGAGCTATTTCATAACACACTTAGTGACTATTTTCCCATTCTTGATTCAACAAATCAAGCGGACGTAATTAAACTCACCCGAGTCCGGACTCCACGCAGCGTCTAAGTTTACGATTCCCTCCGCGAACGAAGCCAAGGAAGGGAACTGCAGCTCCTCCCTCGTCCCGATCAAAGCACCTGCCGAGCTCCGTTGGTCTCACGACGTGGCCCGTCTGTTGGCAGCTCTATCATATGCATATATCACGCCGCACCAACCCAAATGGAGCGCCGTCTCAAATTGCATATTGTTTTGGAGCGCATTATGCAAATGCCAGGGCGGTGAATTTACATCGGTACGGATGGCGCTTTGGATTACCGTCGTATTTCGCTGGCTGGCAGTAATATAGCGCCACCAGGCCCAGGTCCACGTAACGGCTGGAAAGGCGGCAATTCTCACCGGCGAGTGCTGCGACGGGTGAGGGAGGAAAAACACCAATTCCGATTCTGCAGCACCGGGTTCAAAATTTATTTCGCATGGCGAAATACAAGTCACTTTCTGAGGTTATGGTGGCGAGGAGGAGCTATTTCGAGACGCTTATTGCTTCTGTCGTATT
Source organism: Semibalanus balanoides (assembly GCA_014673585.1). Taxonomy (NCBI): domain Eukaryota; kingdom Metazoa; phylum Arthropoda; class Thecostraca; order Balanomorpha; family Balanidae; genus Semibalanus; species Semibalanus balanoides. Next base: position 19,515 of record VOPJ01013490.1, read on the forward strand.
ACATTATGAAATGAGGTGAATTATATTTGTGTTTAGACATTTCAATTGTGCTTTCTTAATTCTTTCCTCATGTATCTGCTTCACAACACATCGAACTTTAAGCGAATGGCACAATTATGCAAATATCTTGAAGAGGTTGTTTTGACTACGAAACGTCTACGACGCATGAAGTGAAACATATGGTGAATGAATACAACTGCTTTAATTCAGTAAGTGAATGACAGCAAACTTCCCGAGCCCTTTCGCATCACCACTTCTGAACAGAGTAGACAATCGAGCTGAATTTTCTTCGCTGCTCCGTATAAAACGAAGAACTAAATGTAAATCAGAGCCAGCCGCGCATTACAGGCTGGTCCAGGCCAGCCGTCTAACCTGGCTGGCTGCACGGCCGCTCCCTTGCCCTGCCACGCCGCCCCCCGCCGTGCCGGGCCCTGAGAGGCCTTGATGGGGCGGTGGGGGGTCGCACACCGCCGCCACCACGCTCATCACGAGCGTATAAAAACGGCAGTAAACAGCCGACTGTTGCACGGAAAAACTGGCGGAGCCTCCGCGCCGCCGGCCCACCCCGTGCTGTGATGTGATGTGTGACGTGATGTGATGTGCCGTCGCGGCAGAGAGGCTGAGGTTCAGACGGCTGGCCGAACATCAGACGGTGGGATGGCCGAACATCAGACGGAGAGACGGCCGAACATCAGACGGTGAGACGGGCTTGCACAATATCCAGACGTTGGGTTGGCCGAATCAGAGGAGGGAACGCGCCGATACATACACGACGGGGGTTGAGAACGGGCGAACATCAGAACGGAGAGACGCGGCGAAGCATGGGAAGGTGGGATGGCGAAACATAGACGGAGAGACGGCCGAACATCAGACGGTGGGTCGGCGAACATCAGACGGAACGAGATGGCGAACATCGGACGGTGAGATGCCGACATCGACGGAGAAACGGGCGAACATAGACGGTGGGATGGCGAACATCAGACGGAGAGAGCGCGGCCGAACTAGACGGTGAGATGGCCGAACATCAGACGAGGAGCAGCCGAACATTCAGACGGTGGATGGCGAACAATCAGGACGGGGACGGCAGAACATCAACGGTGGGATGGCCGAACATCAGACGGAGAGACGGCCGAACATCGGACGGTGAGATGGCCGAACATCAGACGGTGGGGCGGTCGAACATCAGACGGTGGGATGGCCGAACATCAGATGGTGGGACGGCCAAACATCAGATGGTGGGACAGCCGAACATCAGACGGCAGAACCGGGGTTTTCCAGGGCGGGATGTTTATTTATAATCCAGATAAAGAAAATCATCATATCTTGCCTTGAATCAGTAACATTAAACATCCAATGTAAAATATCCCCGACTCAGCACTATCAAACTGAATGCGTGCAAAATCGGCCAATTAATGCTACCTTGGGATTTACTTAATTCGCAATGCACTCTTCGAAGGAATGCACTGAGGACCAATGCAAGTTATTCGCCCATTCCATCGTGAAGCTTTCTGCCACCAGTGTAGAAAACTTCATGAGAGCATTTCACTAAGAGCATTTCACACATACCTTGTTGCGCGGGTCGTTACCCTTCCATCCTGTCGAGCATTTTCTGAGCACGTGTACCTATAATATAAAGTCGAAAGTTGTAAGCGCCGCCAAATCTCGGCACGGTCCTGCCGATGCATGCTGACACGAACCATGGTGGCGCCGACACTGACCGCTCGGTACTCCCTCCCCTCTCACTGAACTGACCCGACTAAGTCACTGACACTGACACCGATCTCCAGTTATTTCAGTCAAACGAAAGCACGAATGATGCGCGATCCATTGCTTACTCAATCACACCGTTTCGTTAGGTCTGGGAATATATCGGGAGGGCGCGTTACTATCTGAGCTACATGAAATCATTGTGTTTTTGATTTGTTTAGCCTACGACTGGACTATTCCGAAACGTAGAATTTTGCGTCTTTTCGCATTTGATTTGCTTTGCTTATGCAACCGAACTAACCCTGAACGTATTATGTTTGCAAGTATCTCATTTCGCTTTTGATTTTTTATGTGACATGGCTTTACTCGCTCAAAATAGCCCAAGCACACGTCAAAACCTAAATCAACTCCATTCATCACGATTCATAGCCGCTTCCAATAACACCCTGCCTGTCGCGCCGGACCGGCCGTCGCACTGACTCAACACGGCTCCGGCAGTTATTGGACGTGTGTCTGCCGTCATAACCGTCAGTGGCGTCCGACCTCGCACAGCGTCCTGAGGGGGGTGTCGGACGCCCGACGGTCCGCCACCCAACACCGGCGCGGCGGCAGCTCATCAGTTAATGGAGGCCGAGTGGCGCGGCGCGCGGCGGCTCGGGGCGCCGCGCGGGGCGACGAGACGGGCACGTGGAGGCCTGGACTGTGTCTGTCAGCCGACAGACTCGCAGGGGAGCCACACGTGACGGCTGCCGCACGAGACACGCCTCCGGGTAACACCGCAGCACGGGGAACAATCTCTGTCCGACGCGCGACGCAGGCAGACTATACAATATCGCTATCAGCCAGGTCCACAGCCAGTTCCACAGGGTCAGGACAGGGTCCACAGGGTCAGGACGGGGTCCGCAGGGTCAGGACAGGGTCCACAGGGTCAGGACGGGGAGCAATCTCTGTCAGACGCCCGACGCAAGCAGACTTTACAATATCACAGTCAACCAGGCACGTAGCCAGGATTTGTCTCAGTCGTCAGATATTTCCATTTTATCTAGTGTATGTACATGTATTTTGTTCAGGGGGCATGGCCCTATGTCCCCTTAGCTACATCACTGCAGTCAGCCTGAACGGAGAGAAACTCCGGCATGGCAGATGATACAGGTAGACTCCATACCATTAGTAGCTTCTGCCCTGACACAGGCAGACTACATACACACTAACACAGGCTGCTGGGGCATGTGAGTCAGACATGACCAGCTTATCCAACACCCATGCATGACGAATGCATAAGCGCCTAGGGTATTTACCTATAAGGCGGTGAAAGAAAGGGCGGATCCCCAACGACCAAACAAGTCGGTTTGGGGGAAAACCGGAAATATATTCGACGGAATTAAAAGAAACGCACAATATCGTTTCGGTGTTCTTAACCCGGCATTGACGGAGGGGGGCCTTTAACGCCCCCTGACGAATTTTCGTAATAACTCAAAAACTATAAGCCCGATCGACGTGAAACTACAGAAGTATAAGTACCTTCTTATACATCAATTTCACGTCTAATGTGGAAAAATAAACAAATTTCGTCGATAAATTTGTGTGACAAAGCAAATTTAGAAGCATTAATTGTGCTAAGCGTTGTGAGGAAAATCATTATGAGTATTATGTCCACCATTGACCCTATCTCCAAATATTTCTTTAAAGTTGGGAAAAATTACAAATGCAAATCAGTTACAATAGTACATATTTGCATTTTGTAATTATTCCAACTTTAAAGAAATATTTGAGGATAGGGTCGAATGGTGATTATAATACCTCAAATTTAGAGCGTCTACAAGCGATACCGATTTTGACAACAAAAAGTCAGGCTAAACATTTAAAAGACCGCAACAAAAAACAAGATTCGCTTTAAAGAATGCAAACAAAAACTATTTGGTAGAAATAACAAGGCTACAAAATAATGGTCTCTGATTTTTCAGAAATTCTTGGATTTATTATCCCTAATTTATTTTATTTATTGTTTTTACTGGGACACAAAAATCAAAATTTTCACGAGAAATTGAAACAACCGAAATGATATGTCAGAGCACTATATAAGCGGAAAAAACTATTTCATTACCGAATTTCAAAATGATTATAATTAATTGTTGACTCTAGTGCATTGTCATCTAAGGCTACTGCTAAACTCATGACGTCATATTCATTTACGTTTTATTTTGATTTTTTTGTCAGATACAGGACAGAAACATGACTGCAGGCGTTTTCTGGAGACAAAACTGATCTAGCAGGCGATGCCTTTCTTATTTATATTTTTCAATTTCAGAATTATTTGACATTTTGTAGACCTTATCTTGTTGACCTTAGCGTTCTGAATCAAGTAACTTTATTTACATGCAGTACAGATTAGTAAAAAGACTATCACTATCGAAATTCTTACGCGTAAATGATCAATAAAACTATGTGGTTGCAGAACTTTCCGCAGATACTCGTTGTGTTACAATGACCTTTTGTTGACCTGTTGCGTTGACCTTTGAGGGTCTTTCGATGCATAAAATCTCTTTTAGTGGTCTATGCAGCATTTATTGTTATCATATACATTCTGAGTAGCACTCTGGGGTATTATGGTTGTATTCGAAGGCTTGGATTAGGTAAGGTCTAGTGATCGGCTGGATGGCCACTAGGAAAATACTCTCCGCTTTTTACCTGTCTGACCGCGACCGTTACCTAACATATTGACCTGGCAAATTCTGCCAGTTGTTTGAGGCATGCTTTTGATCTTTGCTCCTATTTGAGGCGCTTTCGAATACGCTTTGTGTGTCTTCGCTGTGCCGACTTAATTGGCAAGTGTCGGGGCGAAAAATAGCTTCCAGTGGATGGGGCGCTTTATATTACGCCCCCGCCTCCCCCGCCAATGGTGTTCAGATCAGACCCAGAAGAACTGAGCGCAAAGAACAAATTAGCAGGATATGCGAAAGTTTGCTTCTGGATGTTTTTTTTTTTGAAGTTTCGGACAAGATGGTATTATTTGTGCTATCGAGTTTCAGTCCTTTGTTGGTGGGGTCCTGATGACCCCAGATTGGTCAGTAAGAGAGAACACAAATATGATTTCGCTATTCAGTTCTCAGAATACAGCGCGGGAATAGGGTCATGATTATATCAAAGGAAGCACCAGCCACCATCTCCCTTCGGTCAGATGCTGCCAATCTGACTGTCGTCAGATTTTCGTCAGGGAACAAGTTCGACTATTGTACATTTATTGTATTGCAAATTGAATAAAAACTTCGTCTTTTTTACCAAGCTGGCAAAGTCGCGAGATTGCCGAATTCGCCACGCTCTGAAAACTTTTCTGTAATTTGGCAGGTTAAACGACGCCAAAAACTGGCATAGCGTGAACGCTGCTGGACTATTGGGGACGGGTTCAGAGCTTGCCAAGGAGATTAACACACACAAAAAACGTTAGAAGACGGAAATTAAACGGTTAGCTGGCAGCCCGAGTCCCAGCTGGGATATATACCAGCCTGGATCTACCATTTGAATGATATTTGTTATATAAGTGAATGACACAATATCTCAATATTGCTGAGTCTGAATGTCATTTCAAAACAATATGCGACATGTTCGTCACCACCTTGTTTAACTTGGCCACACATTGCTATCCAAATAATCAGCTTTCTCATTGGACGCACACTATTTGTACAGCATAAATATTTGCATTTCCCGAAATACTTACTATAAGCCCTGTTATGGGTCAGGAAAGGCGACTATATATAATTATAGAGGGTAGCGTCATTAAAAATCTTAGAATAATGAGAAACATGTTTAACATGTTTTTTTTTCAGAATTCGAAGATCTCATGCTAGGCCGTCGCTCAGATCATGTCTGTGTGTCCGCGTGTCTGTGTGTCTGTGTGTCTGTGTGTCTGTGTGTCTGTGTGTCCGTGTGTCTGTGTGTCTGTGTGTCTGTGTGTCGTGGTCCTGTGTTTGTGTGTCCGTGTGTCTGTTGCTGTCTGTGTGTCTGTGTGTCTGTGTGTATGTGTGTCGTTGGTAGTCTGTGTTCCGGTGATGTCTGTGTGTGCCGAACCCGTGTCTGTGTATCCGGTTGTGGTCTGTGTGTTCGTGTGTCTGTGTGTTCCGATGTGTCATGTGTGTCTGTGTCTGTGTGTCCGTGTGTCTGTGTGTCCGTGTGTCCGTGTGTGCTTTGGGTGTCCGTGTGTATGTGTGTATGTGGTTGCTGTGTCCGTGTGTCTGTGTGTGCCGTGTGTATGGGTGTGTCATTCGCTGTGTCCGTGTGTCTGTGTGTCTGTAGTGATTCTGTGTATGTGTGTCCCGTGTAGTCTAGTGGTGTTGTCATGCTGTGCCGTGTGTTCTGTAGTAAGCCGTGTGTCTGTGTGTTCTGGTTGTTTCGAGAATGTCGGACGAGTGTTGTGCCCCAGCATGTGTTCCTTGTTGCTGAGATACCGGTCTGTGCTCGTGTGTTCGTAGTTCTTGTGCTGAGTGCACTGTGTGATAGGGGTCTGGTGGTCCGGTGTCGTTCTTGTGTGTTCTGTGTGGTGCTCCGCTGATTTGGGTTAATGCGTCAGTTTCTCGGATTGTCTGCTGGTGTCTGCTGTGTCCCGTGTAAGTCCCGTAGAGCTCCGTGTGTACTGTTTGTGATGGGTAGTGTGTGTAATGTGTGTTCGTGTGTCCGTGTGTCCCGTGTTGTCCGTATGGTCTGTGTGTTGTGTTTCTGTGTGTCCAGTAGTGTGGTCCATATTGTGCTCTGTGTGTCTGGGTGAGTAGTCTGTGTTGCCCCGGTGTGCTGTTCCTGTGTATGTGCCCGGGTGTCCGTGGTGTCCGTGTGTCCGTGTGTCGGGTGTCTTCCGTGTTTGTGGTCTGCTTGGTAATTCCGGTGTGTGTGTGCGGTGAGTGTCCACTGCTGTCTGTGTGTCTGTGTGTCTGTGTGTCCGTGTGTCTGTGTGTCTGTGTGTCTGTGTGTCCGGCGGAGTGTTTTGGCATGTGGAGCCCAAACGGCCGGGCCGATTTCGACGTGGCTGGCACCGTTCGATGCGGCAAAACGGCGGAGCAGAAGCTTAGGAGATCGTGGCTAAATGCATCACGGGTCGAATGCATCAGATCTTATAACTAAAAAAAAATAAAAAATGAAAATGCCAGTGGGTCTACAAGAAATGTGCTTGCGCAAACCCTTTGTAACGGCAAAACGAGCGCTGTTAGAAGCTGGCTGATCTGGTAGACGCCGAAAGAGTGATTTTTGAGGAAAAAAGATCATATTTACCGATAAATACCAAATCTTGTGAAATCTTTGCAGTTTCAGGTATGGTGAAATGGATTTCATCTTATCGTAGCATATAGGTACTACTGGCGTTAAACAATAGGAGATATTGTCTGAACCGCTTAAACGTTCATCCCTTTCACCCTTTACACGGTCAAAACAAATACAAAAGGGTAAGGGGCAAGTTTAATAACTTTTGAGGGGGTAGGTTGCAACGTTAGGTCAATATGACATAAATATCGAGCATTAATCAATATCGTGGAATATCTATTTTTATGGTATGTCCCAGTGAAGGGCTAGTATATTTTCGGTAAAAAACAACACAAAACATCAAACATACATACACGAACACGAACATCTCGCCAGCATCGGCATCTGTGCAGTGTGCGGTCTATCTGGCCAAGCCGGGACCCATAACATTGGCAAAACCATCCCTGCTCCGGGGAGGTCTGCAGGGGGTTACCACCCCGGCCGGGGAGAGCTGTGGGTGTGGGGTGGGGTACCTCCTCGGCGCTCCGGACAAGCCGCAGCCCCCGACCGCACTGCCTCGCGCTGGATTCGCATGACATCGCGTGGCAATGCTCTATCGGCCGGCTGAGCGCGCGACCCGTCAGTCCGTTAGACTGCGCGGCCCTTACAAGGGCCGGTCTCAGGTTGGTCCGCATGGGTTAGGGCGGAGGTGCACAAATAAGCAATAATTTATATATATGCATCGTGAACCACCAGCACAGATTCATTCGTCAACATCATGATCTCGCTCATACTTCGTGATTACTCCGATATACATCGCTGTATATCGGACATTCTTGTGTTTATTCTTGTGGACATTCTTCAACGTACATTATTGACTATTACTCACATTCATTAATGTACCCTTTACTACATGAATGGAATGTCTAATATAACAAATTATATGGTGTTAAAATAGCTATACTGGCGCGAACACAATTAATATATACTTACAGTAATCCAATACGTTTTCAACATGAATGCGTTTTGCCATTCATTTTATACGTTCAGCGGGTATAATTGCTCAGCCTTGGCCTCGGCAGCGGGACCGGGGGTTAAATGCATCGCCCTCAGAGCTGTCTTCACATTATTGCTGTACCTATTTATGGCTTCTTTGAATACGAATTAAAAAAATATTTGCATGAAGAAAAAGACACACCTTCACGACTGTGTCTGATTTCAAATGTCATTTAAACGTGTCGAGTGACTAGTTAGTACGCAAGGGTAAAATGTGAAAAGGTTAATGCATCCGGCCCGGTCTCCATACCCAAGTCCAGTCATCAGTCCATTGCACTGCGATTGCACGTGGCACGTGCTACGTGTCGCCGCGTGGGCCTCTGCAGTCTGCACATTAATATAGTTGCGGCCTGCTCAGGTCAGACGGTTGGTGGCACTTATATAGTTGGTGGCTTGATACTCGCAGGTCACGTGCGCAGTATAACTTNTATATATATATATATATTATATATATATATATATATATATGTGTACAAAGAAATGATGAATAACATGACAGTAATGTATATTTAAATGTAAAGGTCGAGACAAAAAGGAATAAGCTTTCACCGTCACGGCATCGTCAGAATCTGACGATGCCGTAACGGCGAAAGCTTATTCCTTTTTGTCTCGATCTTTACATTTAAATATACATTACTGCCATGTTATTGATCATTTATTTTGTATATATTCTCATTCATCATGGCAAAAACAACCATCGAACACATTACAATTATTTTCATATTGTCAAAAACAGACATACATCGTGCCGATTCAGGACAGAAGGACGTAGAGTATTAATTCTATCAAAACTATATACGTAGGTACTCTCTGTAACGTCAAACGAAAGAATCGAATGGCTTGTCCAATCCAGCATTCGAAAGTAGTCGGCGTAACAATTACTGTATAGCCTCTGTTTTTTTTTTATTGTTGTTGTCCCATACCTTTTTAATGTCTGCCGTCGAAAACAGGTCACAAATTGTGGCAACAAGCAAATCATCGGCCACACAACCCCGCGACGGCAGACAGGTACGCAGGAGTGCATACCTGTCTATTTAAGGCCCACATTTCTGACATTATTTATTTATGGCCCACATTCCTTCGACAAAAAATCAAATATATTCGGCTGGTGAGCCTTTTCAGACCAGAAGACTTGCAGTTAGTGTTTTTTTCTTCTTCAAAACGGAATACAAAACTGCTATCTCAGTTCAAAATCCATGTTGAAGGCGAACTATTTCCTTTAATAACTGATTTAAAACAAACTTCTTCCCAGCCAACAATTAACTTGGGCACTGATCGGGCACAATGGTTTTATCCCATTGTGCCCGATCAGTGCCCAAGTTAATTGTTGGCTGGGTTAGTATAGATATTCCTGATTTTTATTTTTAAATCAGAAAATGAGTAGGGGAGACCGGGGCACGTTCTGTCACTTTTTTGCTAATTGACCCTGGCGGGCACACTTTTCAGAGTTGGTGATTGATACTTTCCCAATACTGTTACAATAATCAATAGTTTCAATCGTTTTTAGGTAGTTTCAAGTGGTATCTGCAGTTTGGTTTGGCATCAGTGTCGGATAAGTGCGACTGACTCTTTGACAGAAACTGCCCCATATACGGGGCACGTTTTGTCACCTATGGGGGCACATTCTGTCATTGATGGGGCACTTTCTGTTATCACCGAACGGTCATATGTGGTGTCCCTGCAGGGGGAGAGAGGGCTTCCTTCATCACCACCATCAATAGTGTAGAAAATGACGGCTATATACGATCCCAATACTGCATTTTTGCATTTTTCTTGATTATCCATGCACGAATCAGAGTGCCTAAGTACGCCTATGATTTTTCATTTTGAACTTTTCCCTTTCATACATTATACCGCGCGGCGTAGGGGTCTCTCGCCGAACGCGGGCGTTAGGGGGAAATATACCCCCTCTTATTTCCGAACCAATAACCGCAGCGAGAGGCAAGGCGGGCGATCGAAACTCTCATGAAACGAATCGAATGCATACTGAAATTTTCGCAAGTTTAGGTCAAATGTAAGGTCAGGTCCAGCGTCACATGGAAAGTTCGGTTAATTGAGGTAATGGTTCATACTTTCAATTAAAATCCTTTTGATTAAGACTGTCATGCACATAAAAGCTCTCAAAGTGTAATACATCTATTGGCATTAAGTAAAAGTGAAATTGCATGCAAATGTCAAGTCAAGGTCAGGTCTAAAGGTCTGTGCACGAAAGTAGGTCAACATAAAGCTTGTGACACATGTTTTAGGGTCATTTTGCAGCGTAAGAATCGAATAGAAACAGTCTTTTTTAACAACTTGACCGTCAAAGGAAGATCAGGGTCATCTAAGGTCAAAACTTGAAATGACGAATATGAATAACATGCATGTTTCTAGGTTAGTTTTTGTCCATAAAACAAAAATGGCATTTATAATCTGGTATCAGTCAAAAAATAAAAAAACAAGTTATTTTGAAAAATGATGTCATTACGTACTTTGCTTGGAGAGCAATCAGTATGAAAACGAAGCTATTATTTGCATTCGTCTGGGTATTCATTAACTTGGTTCTCATATTATATTCCGTTTTTTAGATACTTTGAAAATTTTTAATTTTTGGGAAATTTCTGAAAAAATTCGTTTTTTTTGGATTTTTGGGGGGTCAAAAACCAATTTTGAATCCGATTGCATCTTTGTAGAAGAAATTAAAATTTCTTTCTTATACAGTTTTGCGTTTCTATTTGCTTTAAAGCTATGTTTCTGCGATCATTCAAACTTTATCGTTATTCAACAAAAATGGCATGACATGACGTCATCAAAACGTCATTATCTCCAAAGTTCTCATTGTTTTCGATAATTTTTTTTAGGTAAGTCAAATTGATGCTGAATAGGTTAATGAAATTTTGAGGTGGTTATCTGTTACCGTTTTCCAAGTTATTGCGGAAATACGTGAGGGGGGTAATATTTTATTCCCCCCTACGAGCGCGCGGGTTAAAACCATGACATTAGAAGCTCAAAACCCCTTTTTGCATAAAATCGGTTAGAATGACTGTACATGACTTACAAAAACATCCATATTTTGAATGTGTTGCCCCTTGCCCCCAATTTTGAGAACAAAAATGCAATTTGGGGTAAAAAATAACAGATTGTGGTCACGACGAATCAAATGGTGTTCTTTCCCATCGAATCGGCTAGGCGGGTTCTAGAATCTCTGGGGGGCAGAATCTGCCCCGCAGGTTACCGTAATTCTGGCGTCGTGAACTGGCATTGGTACCACCGGATTCTTTTACGCGTCTTGTAGTGGTGTACCATAGTCTGTAAACAACAGCAATCATTTTTATGGTCGTTTATAAGCGATACGACAGGAATCATGAAGCAGATTCAGTGACAGAACCTGCCAGACTGGTGAGCGAACCTGCCCCTCGACAGCAGTCACATCTTTTTCGTTTTTTACTAAAACTTGGGAGAATGGGGCAAGAATACACGCTCAGCTCAAATGTTTCAGACTTCTATAGGCATGAAGCACTCAAAGACACTATACAATTATCGATGGCAAACAAATTTAGTTCACTTATACAAAGTTTGGATTTCTGTTGAAAAACAAACTTTTGCAAATGGACCAATCTGGTCGCAGGCATGTTGTTGCTTTGATAGTACCGGGCACTGCAAGCCAAGGAAATATGGTTCGAAACACAATATAACCGCGGTGGATAGTTCACGAAGAAACCCCGCTGACATAATGTGCCCCGTGACAGAACGTGCCCCGTTCTCCCCTATTGTTCGCTTTTTCTCTCCAATTTTAGTCGTTTTGATATAGCAATTGCACTAATACAGGTTCCCTTGAACCACTCCCTGTTCGGCCCCTAAATCGTTTTGACAAATCAACACCACTAATTCAAAGTCTTTTATGTGGTAGCCCTCTGCTGTGAGCGAGTGAGCGAGCAAAACAGCTCAATTCTGAGTAAAATGTTTCGAATTTAAACACCACATAACAAAAAAAGCAGTGATTTGGAAGCGAAGCCGTGTCTGAACTGAGCATGGTAGACGGGAATCTCATTATCTGTGATAAAGGGACTGTTAAAATCGTGCTGGCGTCGCCGCAGCATAGTTGGGATATAAAGACTGTGCCGCAGTACAGCCACTATTGGTAGACTGTGCCGCAATACAGCCACTATTGGTAGACTGTGCCGGTAGACTGTGCCGCAGTAAAGCCGCTATTGGTAGACTGTGCCGCAGTACAGCCGCTATTGGTAGACTGTGCCGCAATACAGCCACTATTGGTAGACTGTGCCGTAGTAGGTACAGCCGCTATTGGTATACTGTGCCGCAGTACAGCCGCTATTGGTAGACTGTTCATGTGTTTTCAATCAATCAATTCAAAGATCAAAGTGCCAATCCAGTTTTCAAAAAATACAATTGTCTAAATATATTGCAAAACTGCAAATGATGCTTGTAATACATAAACATGTATGCAGTCAGCTACCTCACTCAATACAAAGTATGTTCAATATACACATTGAAAATCGTCACTCTACAAGACAAACTAAACATTTTCCAAAGTATTTTTTCAACAAAAAATTATAGACTATTCACCATATCATGCCTTGGTCCCAAACTATGGAATGATATTGTATGTAAGAGTATTGACCGCATTGAGGTACCACAATCCAAGGATATGATGAAAATAATTATAAAAAATCACTTCATATCACAATTTAACAGCATGCTATGTTGTCATCGATATATATATATATATATAATTATATATTATATATAATATATATATATAATTATATAATAATACAATAAGTAATAAATTGTATTACTCAAGAGTATTACTGCACTTTCTGCTTAATGAGTGCCATAACATAATATATATGACTATGATCACTAATTTCATGACATGGCTATAAGTTTGACTATTCATATATGATATTATTGTGATTACACTATCTAAATTGTATGTAGGCTTGTATTTGTGTATATGTATGTGTGTGTGTGTGTGTGTGTATGTTATGCAGTTACAGTTATGGCATATTATGTAAGATGAGACTAATTGAAAACCAACTTACTCATTATACATATGCATGTACTGCTGTTGCTTTTTTAAATATAATGTCATCCACCACGCGGCGCTGGGAGTCCTGGTGAGGGCGAACCAGCATCAAGCTTCGTTAGCTGGGAGGTCTTTCGGGCTCCAGCAAACGAACATGTGGACATGACCAGGACTTGCCTGACACTTGAATGTAGAATGAATGAATTAAAGGAACCCCTGCCAACTGGTTAAAAATGTGTGAGAATGTATGAAATGACTATCAGGGCGTGTGGGGGGACAGCATTCGCTGTTTCAGCAATGACCTTACTTTCTGCTCTCTTTATTGACCATGTCTAATACAACTGTGCTTTTTGCTTTGTTTATGTTTTGCTTTCCATTTCTTAGCAGGAGTGCAGGCGACATTTTATTTATTTTATCTTGGGATAGTAGTGTTGTGCGTCGCTGGGTTGAGGGTGGGGCACTCTGGCACCTATGAAGTGGGTGACGGTTAGTAAATAAAAATGAAAAAAATGTGCCGCAGTACAGCCGCTATTGGTAGACTGTGCCGCAGTACAGCCGCTATTGGTAGACTGTGCCGCAGTGCAGCCGCTATTGGTAGACTGTGCCGCAGTAAAGCCGCTATTGGTAGACTGTGCCGTAGTACAGCCGCTATTGGTAGACTGTGCCGCAGTACAGCCACTATTGGTAGACTGTGCCGCAGTACAGCCGCTATTGGTAGACTGTGCCGCAGTAAAGCCGNTCGCAAAATCCTGGCTGCGCCCCTGGCTTGAATGTCCCAACAACCCAGCGAATGATCAGTGCTTATCATGGTTGTAGAAATGTTTGCAATGCCGGTGTCGACTGGTGTAGCAGACCCACACAGTCTATATGTTTTTTGACTTCCCGAATTACGTCCACCCATCCTTTAAATGGTGCCAAAATTGTGATATAAACAAGACAACAGTCTAAATGTACATAAGGCCCCGAAGAGCTTCTTAGATTATCAAAATTGCATCTTTCCTACAATAAATTGGCGTGGATTTTCCACACCAACCACATACAAATTACAAAGTTACATTCATGAGTACTAAATGCTATGCCACGAGTGTCTTGTGATTTTCAGCTCCCAGGATTGGCATGACATACTTAAGTTGAGCTTAGTAAATAGTAAATACACTAACAACAAGAGACGGTTTTAAAGTATCAGACATGATAGTGTATTCGAAATCAATGACAATACAAGTAAGTTCCTAAGCTACCAGACGTTTCGACAAGCAGAGTGTATTCGTCAGTGTTGAAAATATTTAAACTATACACATATTTAAATAAAAACAATGGCACTCAGCTTCAGGTAAACTGAAAGAAACACGTATACATGGATTTCTTGCATACGTGTTTCTTTCAGTTTACCTGAAGCTGAGTGCGATTGTTTTTACTTAAATATGTGTATAATTTAAATATTTTCAACACTGACGAAGACACTCTGCTTGTCGAAACGTCTGGTATCTTAGGAACTTACTTGTATTGTCATTGATTTCGAATACACTAAGAGTTATTGTATGATTCATGACGCTAGTATTTAATGTAACCAATTTGCAATGCAATGAGCTACAAGCGACCTCATCTCGTAATGTAAAACATGTCGGAGTTTTTTTTTTCTCTCGGGAACACGGCTAGTAAGACAAACAATGATGTATATTTTTATCCGAATTGGATATTGCTTCGCAGTTCGCAGAGATGCTTCAGTTGCCTTGGTCTTACTTTATTTCATAAATTAGCTGCAGCGTCTTCTCAGCTTTGATCAACGCTATCAAGAGCTTCGCTCTGACACGTACTAAACGTGCGCACATGAATCTGGTATATTTTCGGCGCACAAATTCAATGAATTACCCACGTGATTAATCACCTACCAGAACACACAGAAGCCATCCGCTTATATAACACCCCCAGCAACAGGCCCAGCTTTAATTCCATCTTAATGCCATTTGCCAAAACATCCAATATACAGCCCGCTGTAAGTTTCGCTGTCTAATTTCCGGACCAGAGATCCCATTTTTATCGGCACTCTAGACCAGCTGAGGAGGGAGGGGACGGGAGGGTAGGAGAGCGGGGGTGGGGTCCGACGTGCCCGTCATGTTCGCGTTCGGCACGGTGCTGGTGGACGTGTCTGGTGTGACCCATGTGTCACTGCTCTGGGGCTGTAGGTCGCGCGTGGCTGCCCACTAATTACAGCCTGATGTTTACTCTCTAAAGTGCCGGTGTCTGAACATGTATTCCATAAGTGTAACAGATACAATTCGGGTCATGTCAGTACCCACGGCGTACATGTCGCAGCGCTAAGATAAACACTGGCACTTCCATCACTATCCGGTATGCGCCGAGATAAGTACCAGTACTCACATCATTATCCGGTACGCGCCGAGATAAGTACCAGTACCCACATGGCTTGCAGCGTGCTCTCTAAGCACCGGTACTTGCATGGCCTCCACCTCCAGAGTGCTCTCTAAGTACTGGTAGTGGTACTCACATGGCCTCCAGGGTTCTTTCCAAGTACCGGTACTTACATGGCCTCCAGGTTGCTCTCTAAATACCAGTACTCACATGACACCCAGGGTGCTCTCTAGATACCGGTACACACATGGCCTCCAGCGCGCTCTCTAAATACCGGTACATACATAGCTTTCAGGGTGCTCTCTAAGTTCCGGTACTCACATGGCCTCCAGGGTGTTCTCTAAATACCGGTACTCACATGGACTCCAGCGCGCTCTCTAAAATACCGGTACTTACATGGCCTACATGATGCTCTCTAAGTACCGGTACTCACATGACCTCCAGGGTGCTCTCTAAGTACAGGTACTCACATGGCCTCCAGGGTACTCTTCATCGTTTCGCCGTCCGGCCAGGACAGGAAGCACAGGGTCCTAATGCCGCCGTCGTTGTATACAAATGTGTACGTCTGACTCAGCTGTCAACAGAAAACACACGCGTACGTCTGACTCAGCTGTCAACACAAAACACACGCGTACGTCTGACTCAGCTGTCAACAGAAAACACACGCGTACGTCTGACTCAGCTGTCAACAGAAAAACACGCGTACGTCTCACTCAGCTGGGCAACAGAAAACACACTCGTACGTCTGACTCAGCGCAACAGAAGACACACGCCTACGTCTGACTCAGCTGTCCAACAGAAACACACGCGTACGTCTGACTCAGCTGTCAACAGAAACACACACGTAACGTCTCACTCAGCGTGTTCAACACAAAACACACTGAAGTCTGACTCAGCTGTCAACAGAAAACACACGGCGTTACGTCTGCTAGCTGTCAACAGTAAAAACACACGCGTACGTTCTTCACGGCAGCTGTCAACAGAAAACACACACGACGTCTGACCAAGCTGTCAGAGCGGGAAAAAACACACGCGTACGCCTGACTCAGCTGTTCAACTAGAAAACACACGCGTACGTCTGCACTCAGCTGTCAACAGAAAACACACGCGTACGTCTGACTCAGCTGTCAACAGAAAACACACGCGTACGTCTGGCTCAGCTGTCAACAGAAAACACACGCGTACGTCTGACTCAGCTGTCAACACAAAACACACGCGTACGTCTGGCTCAGCTGTCAACAGAAAACACACGCGTACGTCTGGCTCAGCTGTCAACAGAAAACACACGCGTATACGTCTATCCCGGTAGTCAGCAAAAACACACTGCCTTGTCCGAAGTAGCGAGCCACACTACACTGTGATGTGGAATGGATCACATATTTTACATCAGCGTCGCAAACTGTCCTAGAAACGGCCAGAAGCCAAAAAAGTAATCTGAGGTTATCAGAGGTCCGGCTGACCTCAGAAACGGTCAGTCGAGGTCACAATCTCAGCGCAAGCCACAACTGTCACCCGGGAACACCTGTGCATTGTCTCGGAAACTGGACATGTAACAAGGCTCGATACTACGGGATGCCAGTTGCGCCTGACATGACCTTGAGAAACAGGTCATATGTCACGGGTCATACAAGTTCGAAGTTGTGAATTTTCAGAGTACGTGTCAAATTGTTCAGAAGTATGGTACGAAAGTTCCATCGCAATCAATTGATAACTGCGTGATTTATTTTGGGAAAAACCGAGGGGGTGGCATCCACCACTCTACCCTACCCGGGCGAGGGTTAAATACTGGAAGACTGTTTGCCAATTTGGTAACGGAATAACGATTGTTGTGGTACAAGGAAAGGTTGCAAAATCACGAACACGGTTCAGTGATTTGTCAATACCTTTGGATTTGTATACCTACCTATATTATATCATACATATTTGGTAATTTTCCACGTAGAAAAACTAGCTCAAATTGGGCCAAGGAATGTAAACTGTTGACAACCCTATTGTCATCTCAGCTTGCCAAATATCCGCTTTTCAGCCCTCAGGGTCATAGTTATTTGACAAATGTTGATGAGTTTGACCAAATAATGTTCATCCCTTCTACAGGGTTTTTCATAATGAATGTTACTTTAACCCCGCGCACTCAGGGGTTCGCGCCGAAACACGAACTGCAGGGGGGTTGATGTGGTCCGCCCCCCCCGTGAGATCCTCCAAAACTTACGCCAAACGAAGCGACAGCGGGAAAAACGGCATTTAGATAGCTCTAGGCCAAGTTCTACGAAAGTATTCAGTGTTTTCTTGGATCAGGTTCACAATGAGGTCACCAGTGGCACCAAACGGTCAGATTTTCCGGTTTTAGGACTTCTTTAGGACTCTTTCCAGAAACCCCCGATTATCTCGGGAAACTATGATAGCTAGGAGCAACAATTAGACAGGCAATCGATAGCTATTGAAATTTGCAATCGCATGTAGTCCTCAAATTGATCTCAGATCAATATTCAGGGCTCAGAGGTCCATGAAAGGTGCAAAAATATGTTTTTAGCCCAAAACAGTTTTCTCATGGAATAGCATGTCACCTAAGAAAGAAGGAAAACATTTTGGACGCATCGCTGTTCTGTCTCATTGATGCGCTTTGAAACCATATACACAGTGACCCCATGGTAAAGGTCAATTGCAAAAATTTGACTCAGGTCAAGGTCATTGATGCCAGTAGGTCATGTTGCATATGGGGCAACGCGGCTAGACGAGGACGAACACATAGGTGTCAAACTAATCGTCTCTATCTCTTTTCTATCAAGTTATTTAGCCAAATCATTGCTTGGATGACCTGCATATGACCGCAGATGACCTTAGTAGGAAATCACCTGAGCAACAATTGGTCCTTGATCATTCAGAATGAGCTAACAATAGCAGATCTGAAAGAATTAGCCTGATGCAATGGAATGTTTTACTGAAAGGGAAGCATTGTTATTTTCCCATTCAACTTATAATGGGAGTAGGAAATGACCTGACTTTGGTCACCGATACGAAAAAAATCCGAGATAAACGAATTGTAGCTACTGCTATTATATGAAATCCTGCAAGTTTCAAACCTTCGAAAAAGACTGTGGCTTTGGCACGAACGCAAAACATTTTTTAAAGGTGAGGTCACTTGAATGGACTTGTGACCTGACTGAGATGACCTGAAGTCAAAAACTTTTTCAAAAGTGTGGGTAATTGAATGCCCAAACAGGGGTGCAAATTTTGCGGCGCTTGCGCGCCGCCGTTTTCCCGCTACTCCTGAGAAAAACCTGAGGGGGGGCGGAAATCAACCCCCCCTGCAGTGCGCGGGTTAAATCAGCCGTAGGAAGACCGAAAATATGATAAAGCAAGTGGAATTTTATATTATATTTCTGCAAAAACATTAAGGTTTTTATATGTGCAAAAATTATATCGAAACAATTATTCAGATGAATGTTATGTAATGAACCTTCAATGTCGAGGCCCAAGAAACGTTGCAACGCGCCATTTTTAAAACGAAAAGGAAGTTTGGATTGTTTCTTCGTAAGGTGCGCTGAAAAGCGTAGCTGCAGTACGCCTAAAGTTCGGTAGTCACTAGAGTTCGACATTGCTGCACTTTTCCTTGGCCTAGCCACCCCATAGTCATGGCATCACAGCCACAGCCAGCCACAGCCCCTCCCAAATGTCAATGGCTGGCCGTTGGCCAGCCATGATTATTTTTGTAAACTCATGTTATGTGTTTACTTACAGTCTACTGTTATGGTAACATGCCAAGGCTCCTTTTAACCATGATTGGTTTGATAAGATTGATGCAAAACGAAAAACCCAGGTTCACTATGCTATGCAGCCACAGCCATAGCCACAGCCATGATCTAGAGATTTTCCAGTCCGGCCCGCCCCATTAGCCCATGGGGTTCGGCTGGCCATGGGGATTGCCGCCCCATGTATAACTCTAGTAGTCACCCAGCCCAGCTTCTTTCGCAGAATCCGCCACACGGTTGTCGTAGATGTGCCCAACAACTTGGCAATATTGGGGACAGAGATGCTTTTCTTGGCTGCTTAATATGGTTCCACCATCTTCCGAGTTTTCTTCACAAGATCAGCTGACTTTACACTTCGACCTTGAAACTTTAATGGGGAGACGGAGTCTGTTAAATAAAACCTTTCGATCAGTCACTTGAAAGCTAGCCTTGATGGTATGCACGGCTCCGCCACAGGAGGGGACGTGCTGGGGGGGGGGACGTGGCCCTCCAATTTTCGGGATTTTTTAACACATTACGCCAATGGGTGTTGCATGGCAATAATTCACTTCAGAATGCCTCTGTCCCCCCCCCCCATTTACGTCTCTCTCCACACTGCCCCTGTGGGGCGCAAGCCCCTGATGTCATGTCATTATTGTCTGGCAAAACTGTTCCAAAACTTTCGGCGCACTGCAGCACGCTTTCAGCGCATCATAACATACTGAAAACATCCAAACTGTCCACTTCGCTTGGAAATGGCGCGTTGCGAGCGTTTTTTGCCTCGACATTGTAGGCCTATCACTTTCAAGATATTCTATTTCGGATAATTTTGCGCACTTAAAAAACCTTGACGTTTTTGCAAACAATGTAATCTAAAAATCCACGTGCTTTATCATACTTTTTGGCTTCCTACGGCTTATTTAAAAGTAACATTCATTGTGTAAAAACCCTGTACAACTACATCTATACCAACACAGTGCAGTTTCATCTACGCATTTATCATCTGCACTGGAAGAAAACGCATTGCGCCAGCCATAATGTTACGCTCAAGCGCCATAATCAGCCAGAAAGGTGCTATATAAAAATACCAGCTATATAGCGATGAATCTGTTTACGAGCACTGCTCAGAGAGCCAAGAGAATGTTCAGATTATATGTCTAGCTTTAAAACGTTATTGTACTTATGCGACGATAATCTCTTTAAAGCTGTCACGCTTGGCCAATGAGTCATTATCAGAGTGGAATTCAATTTCCGCTTCTGTTGTCGCCTTAAAATGTCAACTCTAACAGCCCCCGGCGCGCCGACAGTCCTGCTTTGCTCCGCTGTCTTGTTCGTGTAAACAACAGCCTTTTCGCTCTTCTTCATCTGCAGCAATTTAAGACCAGCCTCCCGTACAAGTTGTTGCAGTTTCGCATATTAAGAGACGCATAATGCGCCAACCATGTATGCGCCAGCCGATATTCTGAGCGCCATTTGACATCGGATGATTTTGCATGACGAAGTATTCGTCCCGCTGTCGGTGCAGCCTTTGATGCCGATTCACCACCATTCTCTGCGTTGGCCGACATCTATTCGGGGGGGGGGGATGTCTGTCCGGAATACGCCCACAACCCATCGCGCGCTGCAACCGCCGAGTGAACCAATCTGTAACTGACCTTATCAGAGCTGTGTGTAATATATCACTCCAGATTTCAAAGGATTCCATCGCAAAACGCGTTGGTAACTCACGCAGTCACAATAATATATCAGCAAGATAAGTTTCGACACGCGTATCAACCAGACCACTTCGGGATTAAGAACGAAGCACCCATTGCTGACGTAAGTGACAGAAAGATCTATTGTTTGGCTGCAAATTAGATGAGACGGCCAATCTGTCTTCATCAACGCCGTCGACGGATTCCTAAACTCGGCGTCGCTCGCGGGCGACGGCGGCCGCTTTTGACGCGCTGACTTGCATTTAACATGTGGCGGAAGTGATATCGCAGGCTGCTGGAGCTTTCGAAGAACGTGCCAAGCAGCCGACAGTGGCTTGCCAGCTGAAGTTCTCCTGAATCTGTCGGCGCCCGACCGCCTCATCAGGCCATAGCTCGTCATCTGACACGTCACAGTTCTAACCGCGAGAGCACGCAAATCACACCGCATCGGGTTTTATGAGTTCCCAATTTCCTTCCAACTCGCTCGCTGCACTTCTCACGAAGTCTTAGCATCTGTTTCGGACGACTATTCGACTGAAAATCAAGCGATATCTCCAACATTCCTGTGATATTCATAAATATTCCTGTAATTATTCGTATCAATTTATGATAATAAGATGAGTTCACAGTCGCAAACGAGGCCTTCTGTCGGTAAATCTGATCACTATCCGCTGCAGATGTCACCCGACACCCAGTGTACAGTGTCGCGTTGCCGTCACGACAGCCATGAGAAGCGTCTGCGGCCGTTCCTCTCCTTACCAGGTAGTTTGGCGCCGCCAGCACGGCCGAGATCACCCAGATGGCTATGGTAACCAGCAGTGTCCAGCGCCGGCTCGTCCGAGGCCTCAGCGGGTGCATAATGGCAGAGTACCTGTCCGGCCAGAACAGGGATAGAGGTGGTCAAATATCTGCCGGGTACGACGTATCAGGATGATGCTGATAGCCCGCAGGGTAAAACACACGCGCACGCGCACGCACACGGCACACGCACACGCACACGCCACACGCACACGCACACGCACACGCACACGCCACAACGCACACGCACCACGCACACGCACACGCACACGCACACGCACACGCACACGCACACGCACACGCACACGCACACGCACACGCACACATGTGACGAAAGTATCACCAGCAGTAACACAAAGACGCATTTTTAAGCCACACAGACACACACCAATAAGACTTAAAGTATCGCCAGACACCAGCAGTAAAACAAAGAAGACGCATCTCCTAAGCCACACACAAACGCAATAAGGCTTAAAGTATCAGCGGGAGTAAATGGAAGACGAACGTTACATACCGACAAGTCTTAGCGATAAAAAACAGGGACACAAACAAACAAAATATATGCACATTGCACACATACCGACACACATGAGCAAGGCTCATTCTCTGTATATGCTACTTGTTAAGCATGTCAGCTCTTCGAAATGACTGAAATAAATGGAAAAAATGGAGGGAAATAAAAAGTTAAATAGCGTTACATCTACATCTGCTTTGCAAAGCAAGCTTTAATCACAGTATTCTTTGACAGAGGCAGAAGGAGAGACAGAGGAAATATAGTAGTGATATCATGTTTTACACCAAAGTAGGCAGTACTTACAAAACAAACTGTTTTTATATCTCCTTGGCAAAAGAGATGAGCTTGGCAAAGACTAGAAAAACCTATGGCTATGACACAATACATTCAGGAAAGCCTCTGAGAACATCTCAAGGTCTGTCATAATCCTTTCAAGAAAAGCAAAAACACTAAAACAACACAATAAGCCGAGCTGCTGGCTTCAATAAATTTAGTCGGCTCGAGCCTCGAACTCTGATCCTGTTGAAGCAGATCACCCTTCGAAGCAGCGACTACCGCCAACCGGAAGCGAGGGCCTTTAGGCCCTGTGACAGCCTCATATGTATATAACATATGTTACAGGCAATATGCAAACCCAGGCAGTTTCGAAGCTGCCTGAAAAACCAGGCAGTTTGCAAACTGCCTGGGTTTTCATATTGCCTGTAACATATGTTATATACATCTGAGGCTGTCACTGCCATCGCAGACCGACAGACAGGTATGTAGTGGTATACAGCACAGCGGTATATTGGAAAACGGCGCCGAGTTAGGAGAACTCCCGGTGAAGTGTTGTCAAAACCATCAGGTCCGTACGGCAGGGACACCAAAATTGGTGCACCGACAGAGCTTGTCGATCGTAGTTCCGTGCTGCATACATTGGGGCGCTGGGGTGCAGGTTGCGCGTGCAGTGCACGTGCCAAATATTGACACCCCTCTCAATGGCGCACCTATGCGGGTCGAACGGTTGATGACACACGCTTGATACTCGCTGGTCGGTTGCGTGATACGATACTCCTCTATCCAATAATTGACATCGACCTCGAGGGGGCAAACTAAGCACGCCAGGGGGTAAGTCTGTCGTCACGTAGGGTCCTCTGATTTTGGGAAACTTTACGGCAGAGACACCAAATTTGTCAAACCAATAGAGTTTGTTTGTTTATTGGGGTTAAGGGCGCGTCGACACCTTTGGGTCAATTTGCGCCCAAAACCAATAGAGTTCGACGAGCGTGTTTCGGTGCCGTATGACTCGTGGTGCTGGGATGCAGGATACCCGTGCAATGCAGTGGTAGCAAAGAACCAGGGGTGGTAAAATTGCTTTGAGTGGCCCCGACCAAAAGTCGCACATGAAAAAAATGACCCCAGCCAGCTATGCTAGGATCATTTTGGAGGTTCCTTATGCATAAAGGCGCGTACATTTAGGCGCAGGGGCGCCGGAACTCTCCGAAAGTTGGGGGCGGCTGGAGGCATTCTGAAGCAATTTCTTGCCATGCAACGCCATAGGCATGATGTTGAAATTTGATAAAGTTTGGGGGGCTGCCCCCTCTGCCCCCCCCGGTTCCTGTGTCCTTGTTCAGGCGTTGTCAGACATAAATTGTGACTGTGGTTTTTCCAAGTGCGGAATACAGGACGCTGCTTATCTTTTACAATTACTTTTCGTATTATTTTCCGTGATGGAGGATGCTACGCATAAAGGCACGTGAGACACTAATGGTCGCTGGTAAAACACTAGATCTCTTGGACGTCAGTCAAAGCGCCTGGGCACCACGTGTGCTCTTTCTAATCTCCGTATTGAAATGTCCATTGTTTCTTCAATGGAATGCCGAGGACTTCCTTCCAAGTGGGGTGATATGAAACTATTTTTTTAGCATTCTTACACCTATGTAATAGCTCGTTCAGGAAACGTGGTTACTACTACCGATCAAACTAACTTTGATCTGATTAATTATTCATTGTATCGCCAAGACGACACCACAGGGGGGCGCAGGCGAGGTGGTGTAGCTCTGTATGTGTGTAATGACTTTGTACATTCACAGGTCGATCTCAACACCAACTGCGAGGCCGTTGCCTGCACTCTTCGTTTACATGGCCGTGACATTGATATTTGTTCGCTGTATATTCCACCTCACACAGACAATGCGTATTTGCATGTCAGCCTTCCGCACCTCGTTTCCCATTTTAAAAACCCATACATTCTTCTCGGGGATTTCAACGCTCACAGCTCAGCATGGTCGCACGACCCTGTGCAGACAGATCGCCGAGGACAAATCATTGAAAATTTTATAGACAACTACAGACTTGTGCTGTTAAATACTGGTGCCAACACTCATTTTAATTTAAGTCATAACACTCAGTCCGCCATAGACCTTTCGCTGTGTTCTGCATCGTTAGGAAATCATTTTGATTGGGAAGTAGATAGTGACATTTATGACAGTGACCATTTTCCAATCAAATTGACACCCACTTTTTCCCCACATCGTGACAGCGTCCCTAATTTCATCCCACGTTGGAACTAACTAAGGAGCCGCTGGATAAATTCCACGATAAAGCTGTAATTAACACATATGAGCCCTTTTATCGCCAGACCAAGGAATCGCCTTCATCACTGATACACTTTTAACTGCAGCATCGGAAGCCAATTCCACTGACACAGCACAGACCGAGGCACATTCCGGTGCCATGGTGGTGTCAGGAGGTAGCTCAAGCTAATCCGCCGACGTAAGCGCCGCAATTCAGTAAGTTTTTACGTCATCCGCGAATAAGCAATTTATAGAACGCAACCGTGAGCGAGCGAGACTAGGTGCATATCCGAGAAGCAAACGTCGTACGTTTGTTGTCATTTTTTGCAGACGTTTACATCAACAACATCCACTTTGCCAAAATATGGGGGTTCGATCCGCCGCCTTTCCGGTTCAACGCCGCGCACCAACTCTCAATACCGCCAGCAGATAAAGGTGTTACATTGGAGTGACCAAAAGCTATTAAGTTTAATGCCATCGGCAAACAGCATTTCTTTCTGCAGCTCATCAAATAACTACCGTCCTGGCTTCATTGATTTTGCACGAGAAAGATACTGCCTGCCACATTTTGCCTTTGACTCCAATAACACAGAGCATTATAATTCACCTTTTTCTATGTCGGAGTTGCAAATGGCCATAGACACAGCTGGCGATACCTCAGTAGGGCCGGATAGATTGCATTATTCCTTCTTCCGGCATTTACCACGCCCCACACTACTCTTCATTTTAAATACTTTCAACGATTTATGGTTTCGACATGTCTTCCCCGATGCCTGGAGGGAGGCTTTCATAATCCCCATTCCAAAGGCAGGGAAAGATGGAAAGAACCCTCAGGATTACCGCCCTATCGCTCTGACGAGCTGCTGGGAAAGTTAATGGAACGCATAGGTCCGTGGCAAAGGCTTTGTGCACTTTAGAAAAACATCACTGTTGGACAATTTCCAACTGTGGCTTCCGCAGAGGCCGGAGCACATTGACACATCGTGAGGCTTGAAACAGATATTCGGGACGTTTTAAAACGACATAGGACATACTGCGCTGTGTTTTTGGAACAATAAGCCGTGCGTATGAATATGGTATATAAGCCAGCCACTTCTATTTAAGCTTATAACATTGGTATCAGAGGACATCTCGCTCACTATCTTGTCGGTTTTCTTAATCTGGAAAGCAGAACTTTCCAAGTTAGAGTTGCCGCCTGCGTTTCCACTTCTCACCAGCTGCAGAGTGGCCTGCCACAAGGGCAGCTGTATTTCGCCAGTTTTGTTCAAGTCATGATTGAACGACCTCTTTCGGGCATACCAGCAGGGCTGTCGTTTCTCATTATTCGCAGATGACAGCGCAACTTTGGTGTTCCGATCGACGATATGAACAGTCTTTAGTTCGCCTCCAGAGGCTCTTAAGTCGATTGGAAACGGTGGTCCTTAAGTATGGCATTTCAATTCTCTGCACCCAAAGTCCGCTGTGATGATATTCAGTAAGAAGAAGTATAACTCTCAACCGAATCTGAAATTAAGGCTGTCTGGAACGACATCCTTTCGTGAACTCATTCAGTTTCTCGGGAATGATTTTGATTCACATCTTTCCCTTCAGAAGCACATCAGACATGTCAGAGTAAATGTCTGAAAACGTCTGAATTTATTCAGAATGTCTCAACAGGCTCCACTTTCGGGGCGCCGACCGGGTGACACTTCTACGCCTTATATACCAGACCCTGGTATTACCAATTATCGAATATGGCTCAAACAATCTTATGCCAAGTGCGCAGTGTTTCGAAAACTTTAAACCTGGCTCGACGTACAGCAAATGCCCTTCTTAAGAGTAAGCCCTGGGAGGCAATGAGAACCTCCCCGTTCGTCTCTCTCCAAATTGGAATGGCCGGCATAGCGCCTCCACCTACGTCGTATGGAACAAAACTCTCCGCTACCAGGCTCGTGTCAAACTGGCACCCAAACCACCCTTCCTGGCATCACTGGAAGTATCTCCGCACCGATCCACTATAACTCTGCGGCTGTGAACGACAGGCGCATAGCGTAATATTGGGCCTCTCCGAGTTGCAACTTTCTCAATCAGCTTCAATGTGATTTACCTCGAAAATTCCAATGCAGAGCTGACGTTTCCGCCTTGGAACACTTCCCCTGTGAACTGGCCTTCCTCTCGAGAGCAGCCTAAGTCCATCTCTCTGAAGATGAGGTTCAAATCCAAAAAATTCCACCGCTGTACGCGGAAAATCGAAACTCCGCTTTTTATTTAACGGATGGATCAAGGTTGGAAGTCGCTACAGGCAATGCTGTATTTGTTAATCACTACAAGTGCAATGTCGCTTTGCCCGGATGAAACATCAGTGTTTGTAGCAGAACTTCATGCTTTAATATATTGCTCTTAAACTGTATCGTCAATCTCGCACACAAATGTTATTTATTTGTTCCGATTCTAAACCGCAACTTCAAATCTATTGGTTCATAGCCTCCGTTTTCACATCATATACAAGTTGACATACGTAACTTACATGCTGAGCTTTACTATGCTGGGTTTTCAGATTATTTTATTTGGGTCGCCCAGTCACTGTGGTATCCGAGGAAACGAGAATTGCGGACCAGTAACGCAAACAATCCACTTTGCTTAGATATATAAAGATAACCAATCTTAATTTTGATTTCAATCAAATCTACTATGCGCGGCGAAAGTAACATTATTTTGGCAAGAACAGTGGCAGGCTGACGCATCGATTAACACAACTGGCCGTTTACTATTAAGCCCGATACAAAGCCTTGGCTCTCATCATCGGAAAGAATAAGACACGAGGAAAAAATACTTTGTAGGTTTTAAGATCGGACATCCATTTATAACACACAAACAGCGTTTTCTCTCAAAAATCGCAAAGATGCGACACTTGCGAAGAAAAACTTACAGTCTCACATTTATGCACACTGTCCCAAAGTATAGAGACCAAAGATACTGTCTTTGAACAATATTGTCCAAAACAAACGCGTGATTTCAATTTAGCACACTCCTTGGAGACAATAGTTCCGAATTGTTAAACCTACTTTTATTTTCTTGCGGAATACAAACCTTTATAACGCATTTAGCATGAATGTATAGTTGCCCGATGACTCTGCGGTGTGTTTGTATGCGTTTGCAAAATTGTATGTGTTAAATGTAATCTAAGTGTACAAAGTGTAATGAACTAATGAGAACAATGCATCAGTGTAGAGAAGTTTTAAGGTGAAATTACCGGCACGAAATGGCTGTGCAGGCCGAAGTGCTACGTTAATAAATGAATGAATGAATGAATGAATGACCGTCAGTAAAACCCTATGGCTTAATACACAAGGTCCTGGGTTTGGTCTGGGTCCGGGTCCGGGGCCGGGTAACACCTTCATTTTTTCGACTGAAAAATGGGTGAAGTTAAATCCTTGGAAATCAAGAGCTGAAACGCAACTGCTAATAAAAAATGCTAGTGTTTTTACAAACCGACTGACGTGATTTACGGTGATTATGCTAACGTGATGAAGAATACATCTGATTTGATTTTGACGAACAGTATTTCTAAGGATTATCACTTGGTTTTCACAGAAAAAGGCATAGTAATTATTCTTACTGTCATTTTGTCCCCGGGTACCTCATCAGAATGAACATTTTGTCCCCGACCTTGTCCATAAGGATAGAACACTTTACCACCCCTGCAAAGAACCTCCGTTAATACAAAAAAATATATACGTATGTAATGGCTGCGGTTTTGCCCCGGACGCGCACACGTAAGCGTGGGTACGGCCTCTGGTAAATATAGCCTTCATATATTGGGTTTTCATATTGCCTGTAATATGTTATATACATCTGAGGCTGTCACAACCATCGCAGACCGACAGACAGGTATGTAGTGGTATACAGCACAGCGGTATATTGGAAGGAGAACTCCCGGTGAAGTGTTGTGAATATAGCCTGCATATAAGAGCGGGTCCGATCAGAAGGCTTAATTAGGACTGTCACTCTGTTGAGACTTTTTATTAGAGGTTAACGGAAGGAAAATCGTGGAAATCGGGGAAAATAAAAATCGTGTCAGCTGCGAAGTATGTTGTGGTTCTTTATCCTTCGAAAGCCCATCAAACTATAATGGTGTTCATTATAGAGGTGGCAAAAGTAAAAAAAATGGAACCATACCCGAACCGGTCGCATACGCTTAAGTATAGACCCGGTGGGACCGAGTGCAATGAAATTTGGGACCGGTTAGGGACCATATAGCATATAAATGTTTTTTAGCTTATATAGAAATATGCACACCGCAGGAAATTAAACAAATCCATGTACTTTCGCAAGTTAGCTCAGAAAACATTAAATCAAGAACAAAATGGATGTTTAACAACCTTGAAAGCATCATGTTGTGTCAAAGCAGGCGAAAACTACCTTATTGCGGCTGATACACCAATTTTTATCAGCCAATATCATAAGATTGTGCTATTTACTCGGACGTCCCCGCTTTAGTTATTAGTTAATCCTTTTAATATACCCACCATTCGATACAGAATATCACATTTAGTAAGAACAGATGTGTTCCCCAAGCCATTTTGCACTATAACTAATTTTAACTTCAATAATTAATACCTCACCGCTTCCTCGCGCCTCCCGTCGCCAAACTTGGTTTAAGCCAGGTGTGCGACATCACGTGACGTATTTCCGATTTGGGATGTTTATAATCACTTCTTCTTTTATTTTAACACGCAACTGCTACGACAATTTTTTCGGGTAGCGAAACTAAGCATTTCTATATTCATAATAATTTTCGAGCTGGGATTCCAATTCTTTGCATATTCACGCATAAGAAAGCATAAGATGAAACTATCTATTGAGTCCAAAAAATGTAATAATATAATATTTTATATATCATTCTTATGCGGCTTTCTTTAAGGGAGGCGAGCCTCATCTTACTTCCTTGTGAGACAAAACTGGCGCAAGTAGACAATCCGAACCAGTACTTCCGTCGTGTTTTCATTGCACACAGGAAGGAGCTCCAGGTACAATAAATACCTTGTTAAATAGAGGCAATTTTTCTACGAATATGCTTGTAAAGCATTAATTATTTATAATGTGCAATAAGTTATATCTACGATGATAGTTTCCATGCGTGGCAGGCCCCATTTGAAAGAGAATACTCAAGTCACCGGTAACTATTTTCAGAATGCATATATTATTTTGTTTTATGACATGTAGATTGATTGTCTTCTTTACTATTTATTCAACATTACTTTATATATTTTTAATTTTTCAACTGTATTTTTTGGAACTATTAAGAATGAGATTATTACATAATTAATTTAATTTAGTGACTGACATGGAAGTGTGCAATAGGTTTTGCTACCTGCATTGAGTGTTCAACATATACTTGTTTAAAGAATCCCTGCTTCGAATAGTCATTTGTACGTGACTTCATCCACAACCTTAATACTAATAAGAATTCTTGGGTTTAAGCAAGAGCTGCAACCCGTCGAAATCAATTAGTTCAATGTTCTTAAGGATACTATTATGATTATTACATTGTTTGGTACTGGGGATATGAAAGTCTGTATGATGTCACCCAGCTTTGTCTAGCAAGTACTAAATACTTAGATCTAAGGAATTATAAAAAAATAACCTTTCTAAAAGTTGTTAAATTGATACACCGTAATACTCAAAAACATGAAGTTAGTGCTGCAGAAAACGATGGTAATATTTGTTTCTCTTAAAGTAACAACTTTAAAAGAATAAAGTTTGTTTAACTTGGGACAATGACGTCATAATAGAGCTTTAAATAGCTAAAGAGAATAGCTAGAATCTTTGTAGACAATTCTTGCGACTTGAATACAAACAATTATTTTGTTATCGCACTCGCAATGCTTCAGTTTTGTTTGCTTGTGTTCCAATTATTTCTTTGTGGGAATAAATTAATCCCGTCACCTAAATGTTGTGCTTTATAACCACACATAACTTTAAATCACCAAAACGTCACAAGGGACTGAGGATTTCAGTCGATGGACTTATTAACAAAACAAAAACAAAAATGCTACAGGGATAAGCTTAGGTATTAGGTAAGGTATGGATACAGATTAAATATTTGAGAAAACAAATGTTGTTGCTTTAACATGGTGTCATGACAATTGAGAAAGTGGTTGTTGTGTTGATGGATTAATATATTTCGATTATGAAATAATATATTTCGGTGGTTGATTAATTAATACCATGCCCTTGAGCCTTTCTTTCTTTACGCATGTAGTGAGAGTGGATAATTGAGATGGCTTCTCTGAATGATCTGCTGTTATTCACCATAGGTCGTTATAAAATGTAAATGTGGTTGGTTTTATCATTTTCCACACATTATATTTTGTCAGATAATTGTCTTGTGTTGCTGATTGAAAGTATGACCTATGTGCCAGGAGGTACGTCTACATGATCATGATGTTTAGTTATCCGAACTTTGATACATTTGAATTCTGAACTTTTCCCTTGCCTCACACATGGCTTTTCTCATTTGTCAGGTAGGTGCTAGCTAGTTACCCAAGTCATGAGTGATGGTCAACTCATTCAACATGTTTGTTCTGGTCTTTTTAATGTTGCATTGTGCATGAAAAGAACTCAATAATTGATTAGAGTGAAAGTATTCCCGAATTGGTGATAGCTTGATATACATTTCAGTCTTTCTTAGTCTTGCTGATATGGAGTATAATATGCACCTGTTAGGGTACATCGTCAATCCAGCGGCCTGGTCAATTTGCATACTTTTGGTAGGCACCTGGCACTCCCTTCCCAGCGCGATTTAACATTCTTTTAGGCTTTGCATTAGGTCTATGCCTTTGCATGGTATGATCATTGGTCAACGACTCAACATTGAACAAGCTTTGTTCAGTCTTTATGTAACTGCAGTAATAATCTATTAGAGTCATTGTACTCGTATTAATTGTTCCTTTCCCACCCTTCTTTATTTTGTCACCGCACTTAAATGACCGTCTTAAGACAATATCGCTGACTTTTCGTATCCCTCCGACATCCAGTCTTCCAGCTTGTCGCGCCCACATCCTCCTGCGCCTGACGACCGTCGGCAATAAACCGTGCCTGGGAGCAGTGGCCGCCTGCAGGGCCTCAGACACAGGCCCTCCGCAACTTCTTCCTGCGCGAGAGAACACTATAAGCCCATGGGCGGTGACCGGAACAGCGGAACACGTTATCCCACTCAATCCATTTCCATTCAGCATAATCTGCGCAGTGGCCTGAAGAGGCAGACACAGCATTATCCTCGCCAAACTATCCAAACACTAATGCTTAACCAAAAACATCAGAAGAAAAACGCAGCGTTCGTCCGCTTTTGCGACCCGGAACATGGTCATTTCGACACAAGCATTTCCCCCGGCAGATTGGTCAAAATTTAGATCGTCTCCACGATGTATGGCCCAAGCAGACCCGGGAAAGAACAGCATCCTACCATCGATCGCCCTGCCGGTGACTGACATGCTCCGGGCGGCGAAAAAAGCTCGCAGACCGCGGCGCAGTATCTCGGAGGATACGAACTGCATCGCTCCCCTTGGCAATAGCCAGCTAGCGATCAATTCCAGCGGCCCATCAAAGTAACATCCCAGACATGGAGAGGGATTGCGTCGCTGCGGAGAGCGATGAAGAGGCACAGCTATTCAACTGGAGATGACGGAGAATGTGTCAGTGTTTTATGACATGCATGATGGGTTTGCAGATTGGCTGAGATATGTCGCGGTGGGACGGCATAATCGAAATGAGGTTTGGTTTGGCCAGCATGTCCTTGCACACTTATGAAGAAACATAAAGTTATAAATCAGACTAATTCAGTTGCCCGGACGTTGATCATTTGATACTTTATCGGTATGCAGTGCCTTACAATATTTTAATTAATACATACAATTGTACAATTGTCTGAGTTTCGTACTTTGATCATTCACAAATTGTTGTACGGGTATTTATTAATCAGTGTTAGATCAAAGATAACTGGATGCCATAGACGTAGGAAAAGGGAGGGGGGGACGGCGGCATGACCCTATTTTTTTCGGCCATTTGTTTGCTAAAACTTTCCTTTTGCTCTGTTTAGGGAAAAAATAAGGCAAAATGTTCGCCAAAACGAGAAGAGCCCAAATCTACAAAGATATCAAACACATGGGGATGGGGTTTTCTCAAGACGAGGTCAATGACCCTGTTTCCATGGGCACCTCTAATCCTCCTTGATCGCGATCCATGGAAACACCCGTAATCCCTTTCACAGGCCGAGCGATAATCCCGTCACTAATCCCGGTACTGTTCGAGCTGAGCGGGCTTGATCGGGATCAGCACGTGCACTATTCTTTTTCGTTTTTAAAAGTATGTGTTTTTATTTCACTGTAATACAGATGTGATTATAGAAATTCGACATAACAAGCGAACCTATTTCATGTGAACATAACCATTACATTTAAGTGAGCCCACTTAATTATTATTGATATTTTCGTACTAATATTTTTGGTCTTCGCTTTGAGGTTTGTTGTGAAGACTTCACATCACCCAGTCGTGCAGATTGGAATTGTATCGATCTGTAAAACAGGTAAGATCCAAATTTTGCAAATCTCTGCCTGCTGAAGTGTCTGTATATTGTAGCAAGCAGGGACTAGAATGTGTGAGGGAAATGGTAGTATTGTGAAATATTGATGATCTTTATTATATAGGAATAGGATAAACTTCTGTTTTTTATTCTTCTCACAACTACTTTAGTTACCCAACATCAGACCTTCCATGCTCTTGTTGTTTTTATTTGTGGTGCACCTACAGTCTTCACTGAAGGAATGATGGTCAGTTTGGAATGTCTGACATTTCATATTTGTTGGGTTAGGTACAAGGCTATGTTAGCAGTTGGTAGCAATTTATAAGCCATTTCTTTAATGTCTGACATTTGCAAAGCAAACAATATGAACTTGTCCACATTGCATTTGTGTCCAAACTGTCAAGATACGTGTAAATGGTGATGATGCTACTGTGATAACTGATTTGTGGATCAGTGTTTTATTTTTTGTATTGTATTACCTGTGGTGTTAAGACCTCCACATCTTAAGTTAAACATGAACAAGTATGCCATTTTCACAGACCACCTCGGCACAATATGTTCACATCTGACTGGGGGGGGTGAAGAGGTCTCCGTCCTGTGTTAGAGGTGGCTTTCAGAAAGACAAGGCTGTTCAAAGAGCCGAATGATGGAAAGTGCGGGGCGGACCGCACCACAATCCATACTGGATTTTTACAGCAGTTGGCCGCCAAGGACCTTTAGTGAGCCAGGATGTTGTTACGCTGCAAGCAAATGGTACCAGTTTATTTACAGTTGATTATGCTCTATATGTATTTATTCATAAATAAATCAATGAATAATAATCCATTTGTTTGTGACGTCATAAAATCCTGGCGGCCATCGGCTGCAAAAATCCAGCTTTAAAGGGACACTGCCACCTTAACATTATATTCGAGTTGAGATAGCCATTTTGGCTGCTTGGCATTGAAATTATGTATGGCAGTAGTTAAAACAACCACACTGGTCTAAAAATATAAATTCAAGATTGATTTTGCAATCTGTAACATCGCCAGCCCCCAATGTATTTGAATGGGGGCC
>VOPJ01013491.1:0-50851 GCA_014673585.1 Semibalanus balanoides
CCAGTACAGTGGACGCGGTGTGTATCGTCAGCCGTCCAATACAGGCACGATCTGTCCGCTCTGTAGCCGCCCCCAGCTGTATTATCCTCTCCGAGACGGAGGTTGACGGCCTGTCGGCGAGCGGCAGTATGCGTGTTGTGCCGTCAGATAAGCTGTGTTTATTCGGCCGGTTGGAGTACGCCGGCGTCTATCAGTGGCTCCGCCGCGCGGCAACAGAGCTTATCGGTGAGTGTGTGTCCCAGCAATATCCGCCTACCCCCCCCCCTCCCCCTACCCCTCCCGGGAGTCGGGACAGCAGGGTACAATGTAGTGGTGCCAATCGGTGCAAACATTTTCGGAAATCCGAATTTGTCCGAAGATCAGTTCGGTTTCGGACGGACAAAAGCATATTTCTTTGGACATTTGGACATCCATGACCAAGCGATGGCTTACGTCAAATCACTACCCAGTTACTTTTTTACGAATAAGGTACATGGTTTTTCTGTTATGGTGATTGTGGCTTTTCGATATCTAAATGTAGCGATTTTTGACACAAATGCCTATATTATGAACTTAGTTGTGAATGATACATTGAAAAATCTTTTATATTCCATATCATAACATTTGTTTTTCTCTTTCGGACAATTTCGGAAAACATTTTTTTCTGATCAGTTTCGGAGGACAGCTGTCTTGGACATCGGTCGGACATTGGACAAATATTTTCGGAAACTGGCACCACTAGTACAATGGTGCATCGTCTGCGTATGTCCGCCGCCGCCATCAGCACTCACTGTCCAGATGCCGGGCCGGGGAACAGGTCAGTGTTGGCACTGCTGAGTCAGGCAGCGGGGCCGGGAGTCGGGCACCAGGGCAGGGGGACAGGTCAGTACTGAGTCAGGCCGGGGAACAGGTCAGTGTTGGCACTGCTGAGTCAGGGCTGGATGAAAGCGGCCGATAGTCACGGCACACGAACAGTTCCGCCGGGTCATGGCGGCTCGGCTCGTGACGACAAACAATGACCGCAGAACCGCAGCTCGGCCCGACGGAGCGCTGTTGCCGCCCAGCAACAGCCCCCTCCCCTCCCCACCTCCCCCTTCACCTCTCCACCTGCCGCAGTCATCCACTCACATATGTAGAGCAGCGGCCATTACTGAGCCCACATAATGAGGCTCCCGTAACTGGAGGAGGCTCCCCAGACTGGAGGAGACTCCCGAGACTGGAGGAGACTCCCGAGACTGGAGGAGCCAGCGCGACACCGAGTGTACTCTGAGCGAAATGTCCAGCTGAGGTCGGTATTTACTAATAAGCGCGGCTCAGGCATTAAAATCCCCCAGGTACTGTGTCCATAGTACACCGTCTGTTGCCAGTATAACTGTACCACGGAGAGTACCATGGAGAGCAGAGCAAACGGTGATTCAGCCAACTAAATGGAGACCATATGCCTACTGTTAACCGTGGTCGCCACACAAAGTGACCTGAGTTGCCTGGAAGAGAGGACCCTCCAGGCACGGTCAGCGACCCGTTCTGTGTCTGCCTCTCCCCCCCCCCCACACACACACCCGTGACGTTAGACATTTATCTCTGCCGCCCGGAGGCGCCATGGTGGCACCGACACACGTCAACATACCGCTGACAGCCACAACTTTGTCCTGGCGCACCCGCCAGAAGCGCGTGGAATAGGCTACGGTGGCGCCACCAGCGGCGCCGCGCCGGACAGGCGGAGGACGGGAGGGGCGCGCGCTCTACACACTGAGGGCGGCAGATGGCGGCGGACCATGGACTGTAACATCCGTCACGCGCCGCGACACGAGCCAAAAAACGACGGCTGCGACAACATAAATACCCCGCCGGTGCACATAGCGATGGCGCTCCTGTGGCTGGAATCTGTGAGCGTGCAATATTTACTCCGAAAGCAGTCGGCATTGGTGAACGTAGAATATTTAGGTACCGTCAAGATTACCGGCATTTGAGGGAGATTTTCAGCCGCCTTGACGGTGGCCGGTGGGCATGATGCTGATTCACAGCTGACGCTCAGCTCAGCACAGCTCAGCTGACGCTCAGCACAGCTCAGCTCCGCGTCACACCGCTCCAAGGCCGCCGATTTAATGACATCGCAACCCCCGAGCCGTGCGGGCTGCAGCCATCGGCCACAAAAACAGCGTCATGCAGCAGGCTCTCCAAAAAACCGTCCGGCATTGCTGCACCATTACGGTCGGCCGGCTCCTTTGTGAGCCGGCTGGCAACAGCAGCAGCAACAGAGGAGGAAAGATGACGTGGCACCGATCACCCCGTCACTGGTGCAGGACACAGAGAGACCGAGTGCATTGACCGCGCCACTTTACCCTACTTAACACCCTCGGCTCTGTTTTGCGCCGCACGGACACACGGAAGGCTAGGTAGACATCAGTTCACCACACGTTACACCTCGGCTCTGTTTTGCGCCGCACGGACACACGAAAGGCTCAACGGAATCCGTTTACCCCACGTTACACCGTCGGCTCTATCCTGTGCCGTCGGGACACACCGAAGGCTCGGTGGAACTAGCAGAGCCCATCAACACACGGGTGTTCTGCTGTGCTCCGAAGGGAGCCAGAAGACGTGAATTATAATCATCGCGTCGTTTGAACCAAGGGATTGACAGATAACTTTGCTAAGTCTAGGTGAGATCATGACGGAGCTTATGTCCGTTCAGAGCGCAGACTCCCAGAACGGCAAACGGGAGAACCAATGATCCTGAAGAATAAGATCAGCAATAAAATATAAATAGAATCAAAAAATAATAAAAATAGATAATATACATAGAAAAATAAAAAAAAAGAATAAGAGAAGAGAAAAAATAAGAACGAAAAGACAGGAAAAAAAAAATATAAAATGGTTAAGTAGGCAGGTCAGGTACGTTAGTCAGGTCAAGAGAATAGAAGAAATAAAGATCAGGATACGAGAGATAAATAGAGAGAGAGAAATATAAAACTTATAAAAAAATACAAAATAAAAGAGATAATCAGAAATAGAGAAGAAAGATGGAAAAAGCTGAGAAACAAGAACATATAAGAAAGATAATAGAGAGAAAATAAACCACAAAAGGAAAAGAGAATGAAAGAGAGTGAAGAGGAAAAGAAAGGAAGAAAGAAGAGAGAGAGACAAAGAGGAGATAACAACAGAGAGAGAGATAAAGGAGAGAGGAACAGAGAGAGAGAACGGAGGAGAAGAAAAAGGGGTCGGGAAACGGGGTTCGGGGACGGGGTCGGGGTCGGGGTCGGGACGGGGACGGGGTCGGGGACGGGGTCGGGGACGGGGTCGGGTCGGGGACGGGGTCGGGGTCGGGGACGGGGTGGGGTCGGGGGGGACGGGGGGTCGGGGACGGGGAGGGGTGGGGACGGGGTCGGGGTCGGGGACGGGGTTACGGGTCGGGGACGGGGTCGGGGACGGGTCGGGGAGGGGACGGGGACGGGGAGGGGACGGGGACGGGACGGGGACGGGGTCGGGACGGGGTAGGGGACGGGGACGGGGAGGGGAGGGGGGGGACGGGGATCGGGGCGGGTCGGGGTCGGGGTCGGGGTCGGGGTCGGGGACGGGGTCGGGGACGGGGTCGGGGACGGGGTCGGGGACGGGGAAGGGGCGGGGTCGGGGACGGGAGAGGGGACGGGGACGGGGCGGGGACGGGGACGGGGACGGGGACGGGGTCGGGGACGGTGCCTCTCCGTGTCAGTCAGTAGCCACACCCCGCCCTCCGGCCAGTGACAGTAGGTCGCGCACAATAGCGCCGGCTCCCCATACGAGGACAATGGACAGCACCGACACAAACACCCGGCACCGCTGACCCCAGCACGCAATGTCAACTGAACGCTGAACAGCAGTGACCACGGCCGGCGCCAGCTGACCACCAGCCGGCTGCAGCGGCCGGCGGCAGGCCAGCCCACCTCCGCAGAACCTGCCGGCTATCGCGCCGGCACATCGGACCGAGCTGCCGCTCTCAGTCACGGCATGTTGTTTACATGTCGGCCAGCCATGGCAGCCGCCAGCAGAACTGGCCACTAGTGCAGCGGCGGCGGCGGCGGCCCGCCCCTTCCGGTCAGCCGGGGTGGCGCGGTGGCAGCGGGGGAGGGGAGGGTCACGGCGCGGCCGTCTAGTCGGGCTCTGCTCGGCAGCTGTACCACTCTGCCGAACTGCAGAGTGAGATCATCGTCACGGGGCGGGGCTCGCCGCGATGCGCAGCTATGTGACCACTTGACGCTCCGATCCGCCAAAATAAAACACTGCAGCAGGGAAAAATACAGGTGAATTGAACCGACAGTGTCTCTTCTCTGCTGTTCTGATTATGGTCCAGGCCCCTGATCATCCCTTGTCATCCAAATCTAAGCCTTGCTCAGTTTCCATCATGCCTTGCACCTCTGCCCTCCTGCCGTGGAGTAGAGTACGTCTCCCACCCTGTGTCATTTCTCACTCCCCGCGCGCGCGCTCTCTCTCTCTCTCTCTCCTCTCCCCCTCCGTCCTGTCCGTCCCCCTGAATATTTATCTCTGTTCCGTCTCCGAGTCACATCCGCTGCTGTCCATCATCCATCACATCCAGCGTCCTCCTGACGGCTCGTCCCTCTGCCGGCTGACGGCTCGTCCCTCTCACTCTGCCGCCGGCCGGTTTCTTTGTGTGAGGCTGGGCTGGTGGCCACCGGCTAGCGAACGCTCCGGCCGCTGCTCCCCGCCTCTCAGGAGGGAGGAGCACCGCACCCCCCTGGTAACCACTGACCGGTAACCACTGACCGGTAACCACCGGCCAGCCGTACCGACTCCAGCTGCACTCCTCCCCTCCTCTCCTTCCTGCCCCTCCCACGCGGCGATATCGGCCACGCCAACACTGCAAGTCAGACCATGACTTAAGCCTTTCTGGCTGAACGAGCAAAATGTCATATTGGATAGGACACATACCTGGATATCGCTTACCAAAATACCAACAACTGGAGCAGAACTCAAGGTCAAAGTAAAGTTTAGCAGCACGTGTGAAGGTAGTCCGTACACGAAGTCTCCGTACCCAGCCCGGGCCGGGTCGGTCGGTGCGCCACCGCTGCTGTGGACCCGGTCAGACAGGTCCGCCGCCGTGACATCAACAAATAACATGACACCGTTCGCGGCCAGCCGACGGCGCCGGGCGCCAGGGGCGGCACCAGACCACGGCAGCCGCGGCAGATCGACCGGGCGGTCACTGGTCGATCGCCGGGTCTTCATACCACCTCCTGCACACAGATGAGAGAGGACGGCTGTGCAGCTCAGCTACCTGTAGGCTGCACCGCTACAGCTCCTCCGCACACTGCACTACTCAGCGGGCAGCACTGTCGAGACGCGCCCCAGTGCCGCGCTGCGCCCGGACTGTACTGCCCGCGCTGAGGCGCCCATGGACAGGCAGCCCGCCATGAGGGCGCCACTGGATCAGCAGCCCGTCACTGAAGGGCGCCCACTTGACAGCCAGCACCGTCACTGAGGGCGCCACGGACAGCCAGCGCCGTTCACTGAGGGCGCCACTGGACAGGCAAGACAGGCAGAGTCAGAACCCGACTGAGGGGCCCCTGGACAGGCAGACAGCAAGTCAGCCCCGCCACTGAGGGCGCACCACTGGACAGGAGGCCAGCAGTCAGCCGCCACTGATGGGCGATCCACTGGACAGGCAGCCCCGCATCTGAGGCGACACTGGACAGGCAGGCCCAGCCAGTCAGCCGCACAAAAGAAAGAAGAACAAAAATAGGAAAAAAGGCAGCACAGTCAGCCCCGCCACTGAGGGCGCCCCCACTGGACAGGCAGACAGTCAGCCCGCACTGAGGGCGCCCACTGAAGAAAGGCAGACAGCTCACCAGCCCCGCCGTGAGGGCGCACTGGACACCAGCCCCGCCACTAAAGAGGAGAAAGAGCCCCACTGGACAGGCAGACACTTCAGTCAGCCCCGCAACTGAGGGGCCCACGGACAGAGAAAGGCAGCTGCAGTCAGCCTGCACTTGAGGGCCCCCATGGAACAGGCATGGTCAGCAAGTCTGCCGCACTGAGGGCGCCCACTGGACAGGAGGCAGCACAGTCAGCCCGCAACTGAGGGCAGCCCCCACGGAGCAGGCAGACCAGAGCTCGCAGCCCACCTAACGACACATGCAACCGTACTGTGCTCTTTTGTCCAGGTGCGGAAACCGCGATAGAAAACCCGTATTTGCAACACAAGCTAACGCTGCTGAATGGTGAAGCTGAGAATAGCCGGGTGAAACGTGGAAAATATAGACATAGAAGAGAATATAGATGAATAGAATAATAGAGAGAGATAGAGATATATGAAGAATAAGAGAAGAATAGAGGTGAAGAAATAAAATAACAGGATATGATAATACACATAATAATATAATAAGAATACATAAATCAAAAAAAAAAAATCCAGTCAGTCAGTCAGTCACCGTCTCATTCAGTCGGGCATTGGGATAAGTAAGCCATCAGGATTAGTCGGTCCTCAAGATTAGTCATTTGCTATCGCTGAGTTAATCGGCCACAAAGGTTCAGTGCGGCACATCAGAATATCGCGTCCTTTTGTCTTCGCCCTGCCCTTCCCCGACCCTGCCCATTGTCCGTTGATTACAGTCAGGGGCGTGTAACAAACAGCGCCTAACGACGTCCCTCACCATCATAAACTACTGCTATGGTCAGACTGGCAAACAATAATTAGGTATGCCAGGCCGGCCGGGCAGCACCGGTCAGCTGGTCGTGATGGACGGCACAGCGTCTGACCTTGGCAGAGGGTGAGGGCAGACGGTCAGCAGAGGTCAGCTGAGGTCAGCTGAGGTCAGCTGACTGGTGTGGCCGCCGGCAGACAGAGGTCAGTCATAAGTGAGACGGGGGCCGCGTACGGCCAGATATGGTGACTGGTCACTGGTCACTCAGGTCACTGGTCACTCAGGTCACTCAGGTCAGTGATCATAGCGTCTGACCCCCGAGAAGAGGTCTACCAGGGTAGCAGTGGGTATCCGCCGCCTGACCTCCGAACAGAATTAACGGCACAATAGCCATGTCACTTCGCTTGCGGTTCCACTCAGATCAATGTCTTCAGAGGCACAGTTATTAAAGTTATTAATAAGAAGAGATGGCACTTCTGCACGATTTCAAAATGATTGAGAGAAGCATAACACACACTTGGGTACCCATTGATTGACTGAGCTTTGTTTATTACGTCAGCCGCTTGCTCATGCTTTCGTCATCCGCTACTGCATATCATCAACAAATAATTGTCCTCCAACTGTCAGCGCGTTATGCTATTAATGAAACCACTGGCGTGCAATTATACGGCACTTTTTACATGCATTCGAACAATGTGGCCAGCTTTTCCTTAACGATTCTTCCGGGGTCCGTTGCACATCAATGTTTATATTTCGGTTGTTTACCGGCCCACTTTCGGGGAAAATATCCGTCGAATCATCCTGTCTGAATTGCTGATGTGCACGCAGCTGTCTGCCCGTAAATAGGAGCCTCGGATGGCGGGTGGGGCGGCGGCGGCGAGGCGGGCCGCTGCCAGCCCCGCTGATGGAAAATTCCACACGGCTGCGGCAGTACGGCCGCCGACGAGCGGCAGCCGGCCGGCGGCGGCGGCGGCGGGCACTGGAGCTGCTGCAGCGGCGCCGGCTCCGGCGGCCGGGCGGGTCCACAAACAAAGAGCGGCGGCCGGCAGGGCAGCGGCGTCCAGCTCCGTCCGCAGCGCTGCGTACAGACAGAGCGCGACCAGCAACACACTGCGTACTCAACCGGGAGTGAGTGAGTACGGCTCCGCCCCGTCGTAAGCTGATGAAACCAGAAGGCTAGTTTGATAATCTAAACATTGGGGACGGCCAGAGGTCGGATCGGAAGCAGTCCGAGATGATGTCATGCAGTGCCGACGTTATGGCACACAGCATTGTGTAACAGGGCGCGTTGTTTGGCATACCGTGGAGCCGACAGCCTTGCCCGGAGCGTCACTGGTCAGTGCTGCGGTTCTGACGTGTGGACCTAGGCTGTGTTCTGACCGTCACACTCCCGGCGGAAATCCGAGGAATCGGTAGAAAAGTTAATTACTTGCTACCGATTCCGGTAGCAAGTAATTCACAGGAATACCAATGTATGAGTACATTGCCTAACTGCATGCAGTAGAGTAAAATGCTCGCCGGGGATTCCAGGGATTCCCGCCGGGAATGTGACGATCCGAACGCAGCCTAAATCTGCGTAGCGGCAGCACCAGCAGCCGCTATAAATCACAGCCGCAGGGACAATGGGACATCCGTCATCCCCTCACACGGTAGCGGCCAGACGCGGACGGCCAATTAACTGGACAATGCCGCAGCTTATACGGGGAACACCACCGCCGCCTGGCAACGGCACGCCGACGCTGCCAGTCTGGATCATGGCAGTATTACTCTCTCTGAGAGCAATACCGACACCGATCGCACAGCGCGTTCAGGCGACGATATTGGAAATTCCTGAGGATGACGTCGCCTCTCTGATTGGCAGACGGCCTCCGACGGCCTGCCTGCAGTAAGTGGGTGACTCAGGTCGGCCCCTCTGCAGTGAGTGACTCAGGTCGGCGCCTCTGTCGGGGAGCCAGCCTGAGGCGGCTGAGTGACTCGATGTGGCCCGGTATGTGACAGATGCTGTGCTGCGCTGACGGTACACAGCCGGTCACAGAGCGGTGACTAACGCGGCCCGACAGCAGCACCCGGTGACCCACAGGTACCGCACCCCTCCCCTCCCCTCCCCGTACTGCTGCTGCGGCTGCGGCGTAGCAGGTGCGCCGCAGGCACGCCTCGGGCGCGTGACAGAGGCACACCGCAGCCGCCGGTCACTCTCTCTGAGCGCCTGCTACGCCGCCCGATACAGGCCGACCCCCGCAGCCGCGCGTCTGACGGCATCAGCAATCCCTTTGTCCTGTTTACTGCTGGCGCTGCTGCCGGTCCGGGTTCAGCCAGTGAGCTGCAGTGCCCCAGGGCGCCTCCCCGGGCCGCTGTCGACGGCTCGAAATAGCCCGTGTGAATGCCAGCCGCAAAAGCCGACGACAGAAGCCGGACGAAGCGCCGCCCACGCCGCGCTGTCCTAAACGATTCAATTCAGCCCGCTGATGAAGCCGGCCGAGTGGGTTACATCTGCCGCCGCCGCCGCCGCGGCCTAGCACGGCAGCAAGCGGCCCCGAAACCCGGCACCCGCGTCCGTCGCCGCACAGCGCGTGGCAGGGCGTCACGCGCTGTGACGGCGACGTCACGTAACAGCGCGTCACAGACGGCGGCATGTGACAGCATAATACGCGGCATGACGGCGGCATGACGGCGGCATGACGGCGGCATGACGGCACGTCGCTAACCGCGCGGCGGTCCGCCTGTGCCGCCCGAAATGTCACAGACTGACACCGCCGAGACAGAGAGCGGCCGCCGACCACGCTGACCCCGCGCTGTCCGTGACGTGACGTCCTGCTCACCGGCTGGCCGTCCGCCGTGCCGTGCCGTCCGCACGACCGCGCCGCCGCCGCGTGCGTCGGAGTCGACGGCACGGGTCGGCTGTACAGCTGTCCCGAGTCCCGCCGCTGCAGCAGCGGGCCTGTCCACCGCAGAGCGGAGGGGAGGAGGCGACTCAGCGCCACTTCATGACACTTTCGTGGTGGTGGACGGTGCGGTCTCCGCTGAGCCTCCGGCCTTGAGTGCGCCACGTGATCACTAGCACCAGTCCTGGACAGGGGTCTGCAGAGCAGGCTCCGCCCGACAGACGGAATGCCCAGCTCGGACCTTGGACGCTGCCGTTGACACCGGAGACCAGGGACACCAGAGCCGCCGCTCGGTCAGCCTGTCCTGCTGAGTCGCTTCCTTCCTGGTGGGCAGCCCCGGCGCCGGTCGGCGTCGGCGTCTGGCCGGGGAGAACCGAACCCGAGCAGGGCCGAGCAGGGCCGAGCAGTGCCGAGCAGGGCCGAGCAGGGCCGAACCGGGGCAGTCTGAGCACGCGCCGGTGTTTCCGTGGTGACTAAGCACGCAGTGGCACGCTTACAGGCCGGCTGTGTCTTCAGACGATTAAGATAATCAGTGTCCTGTTCAGTTGCCTCGCTGTGTGTTGTGCCACTACCGACCCCCCC
Organism: Semibalanus balanoides; assembly: GCA_014673585.1. Classification (NCBI taxonomy): domain Eukaryota; kingdom Metazoa; phylum Arthropoda; class Thecostraca; order Balanomorpha; family Balanidae; genus Semibalanus; species Semibalanus balanoides. Next base: position 10,079 of record VOPJ01013491.1, read on the forward strand.
CCCCCCGGGACGCTGAGCTGCTGAGCTGAGCTGAGCTGTTGACGGGACAGTTCTGTGCCGGACTGTTGTGAGCTGGGCGTATGTAGCGTCACAGCAGTACGGCCGACCTACCGATACGGAAACCACGGGCTACAGCAGGGGGACGGAAGACGGTCGCCCGGCCACAACAGCCCGGCTGATCCGGTGACAACGCTGACGAGGTGCTGACACGGCGCAGCGGAGCCTGTTGTCACGGGAACAGGGGTGTCACGCCGGGGTCACTGACACGGATGCTTACCGTTCACCCTCAACGCTGTTTTTCTTCCGGATGTCGACTCAGGTGGGTGGACATATGAAGAGCGGTACATGTAGGTAATGTATGGGAGATGGTGAGTTCGCATGTTGCCACGAGCTGGAAAGTCGTACGAAGTCTATCTGTTGCTGGGAGGAGGACGTCTTGGCGGGGGAGCGGGTGGGCGGATATTTATTCCAGTTTAGTCCTTGCCGTGGATGTGGCTGTGGGGGGCGTTGGGGTGGTGTTGGATTTGTTGATGTGTGTCCCATGGGGGTGTGAGGTTTTTACCAACCCGTTTAAGCCCTCTCCTTCGTCCCCTCCCCTTGGATCTATCTTCCTGGGAAAATGGTTATTAAGCACCCCGATGAAAAAAAATCGAGAGCTATAAGAAGCTGTCGTTAAACTTCATCCGCACCTCTGTATGGGCTGATTTTGAGTGGACGGCTATACGGGTATTATATAATACTATATATGGAGGGCTGAATACGAATGTGCGGATGTTGTTGGTTGGTTTTGTCTGTTGATGGGTGGGAGGTATCTGATCATCACACCGAGGGTGGAACGGCCGCCAGTAATGTTCTGGGGCTGGCCAGCTCGTCGCGTCTGTAATTTGGTGATGCTTGGGTTTTTATTTGGTCGGTGGTTGGGTTTTGTTTGGGTGGGTTTTGGTTATCGGCCTGGACTGGGAATGATCGGGAGGGTCGTGAATTTATTGTTGGGGGTTGGGTGAATTGGGTTTCTGTGGATCGTCGGATCACCTTTTGTTATGTTTACGGCCGTTTTCTAAGGTTGGCTTGCGACAGCCTGTCTGCGTCTGTGGCTGGGGGGTGGGTAACTGGTGCCGGACCTGAAACGAGGCGGAGAGGTTCTGATCATCACCTGAGTAACGGCCGCGTGGCTGCCACCTCCTCTGTGCTGGGTGGGAACGGCCGGACTGAATACGGAGGCGGAGTGGGGTTTGGGTATTGTGAGGTCTGATCATCACACCGAGTAACGGCCGCTGTGAGCTTGCACACCTGGCCACCAGCCCGCCCATGGGTTCTGACCGTCCGAACAGACGCGCATCGTCACATGATCCGGCGCACCTGGGGAGGGGCTCCCCTTCAGGGAAAACGGCCAGTGGCATGGTTGTTTGGTTTGGTTCGCGAGAACCGGAGTGGCTCCGTTCGGGTTCCCATTGTTTTGTGTGAATGGTGAGTGCTAAGGTCAGAGTATGCGAGCGTGCCGTGTCCGGAGGACGCAGAGCTTTGATAACAGCATGACGGCGCGCATGTAATGGGGTAGTTGGCATACCATCGTGTAGTTAGGCGTGTCTGTGGTTACTAGACTGAGGTATTACGTGCCGACACGCCGTGTCTGGCATGTTTTTGTAGGTGTAGTCTGGGTAGAACTACGGGTTGTTGTTGTATCGCGCCAGAAATATGTCAAAATAACTACTTTCACCAACTGCTATACATACAATGATGATGATGATTTGGGTTTAAGGGCGCCTCAACTGTAAAGTTATGTGGCGCCTATACATACAACCATTTAATCATGTTTACTAGCCATTTCAACATCTAACTTCTTTCGGTTTGGTCAACGCAGAATTAACCAACCATGTAAATAAACAATGACAAAGGTCTCAAAACATACTGTGTCACACCTAACAACAGCTTTCTCCTGACAAACCATTACTATACTAGACACGCCGTATAACAACATAAGACCGCTGGTTGACCTCGGTCAGCCATTAGCCGTCACAGCACGTTGAGCGGATCGATAAACTCCGTCTCTGCGGGGATTCGAACCCGGGCCCGGCGGCTCGCGCCACTCACCATGATGGCGATGTAGTGTCTCATGTCGAACGACAGCGGGCCGTCCCCGCGCATGATGAAGTGCTGTGTCCGGCTGAACACGGCCAGGTACTCGGGGTGGGCGCACATGTGGCGCAGCACCGGGTCCTGCCACACACCGTCGCAGCTCGAGCTGACCTGCGGGTCAGGTCAGGTCAGGTCATGCACGGCCAGTTATCAGCTATGTCGCCATATATCATTACATGGATAACAGAGCGGCCTCTGCCGCCACGGAATGGAGAGTAAGCGACAGCGGTTACTGATACCGGGCTGAACACCCAACGGCATGAGGGGGACAGAACACGACACGTCGAAACACGACAGACCACACACAAACACAGAGACAGACCACCACCTGTCCGACACCGTCCCGCTCCGAAGGGCACCCGCAGACACCGCAGACACCACAAACAACCATCACAAACACAAACACAAACACCATCGCAGACACCATCACAAACACGGCAGCCATCGGCACATCTGCCGAGGTGCCATCACCGGCGGCCGTGACTGCACAGTGCACAGTGCACGGTGTTGGCCGGTCTGTTGTTGGCTGCTGTATCGGGACAATGAGACAATGAGTCGTGTCTGCAGACAGCTCCGTGTCTGAAGACATGGAGGTCATGGCCAGCCACCAGTCCACACCGGGAGCCCACTGCTCTTCCTCTCGACTTCCCCGTCACAAAAGGCCGGCGGGGGAATGCATTGTGAAGACTGCACTGCTTTACACTCCACGAGACGTAGCACAAAGCGGTATATGGTGCAGTCATAACTAAAACATCAACGAACTGGGTAACTGGAAATAATTTCTCCCTAAGCGAATATTCCGAACGAGGTGCGGTCACCACTCACCGCTAAGTAGAGCATTGTCCCCAAATGAGCCGGCGTCGGTATTGTGGACAGCTGACCTGTTCCGGCTGGGTAACGGAGCTGCGAGAAACGGTGCCGAGCCCGTGCGTACCCGGACAAAGACAGTGGCGACCCTCGCGTGACCTGTGACCTGTGACGTCACCCAGCCGCGGGCGGAGGTCAGCCCGGGTCAGTTGCGGACGCACCTGACCAAAAATGACGTCACAGCAGCGGAGACGCGTCTGAACGTGAAGGCGCCTCCGCCTGACAGGACTTATAATGAGGTCAATGTCAGTGAAGCCGGCGTCAGAAAATGTTGTCACAACGGATGTGTCCGAACTAACCAGACCAGATCACTGATGATAAGAACACTAACGCAAACAGCAGAGACGGGTGGGCTTCGCATTTCTCGTCCGCGATAACAATGTCAGGCTTAAACCTACGCCTCGAGAATGTTATGTCAGGCCAGGGCAGATATGTTGGGCTTGTTTTGATTTGTTTGTAATTGTTTTGTTTTAGTTTGTTTTGATTCGTCTTGTTTTGGTTTGGTTTGGCCCTCTGTAGCAGGAGCGTCTGGCACGGAGCAGCATCTGCCGCCTGTCTCCGGCATCAGCGGCAGCGACAGCGGCAGCCCCTGTTGAACGCCGCTGAGGCCGGCCCAGACGCCGTCGGCCGGTTACTCAGCGCGGGCCGGTCCGTGCCGGCAGACCTGTCAGTCACTAGCCGAGCCTCGAGATGAGCCTCGAGATGAGTCAGTTGGCACAGCGGTGCTGCGATCCAGGGTCGCGTTAGGCACGCAGCGGGAGTTCGTCGACCCTTCTCTGGGTCACAGCCGCTCGCGGCGAGGAGGATGAGTCATGAGTGGCGGAGAGAAATCGAGGCTGACAGCATTTAGAACAGGTGAATAGTGGTAAAGCCCGCTGGTGAAGCACCTCCCACTGTGGCATTATAACGAGTGCTTGTAGGGTTGTCAGATATATATAGACGCCTGATGGCGCAAAGAATAGAAAGACATCCATACTATCCCATAAGATGAGGGAGATAAGATCCCTAAACCTCATAGCAAAATCAAGGGAACCTATTTACACCAATAATAACTAAGATTAAACGAGCAAACCCTTCGATGCCAACGTGAGATTTCAGTGATTCGACGAAACTTCACGGAAAATATCACATTGAGCATGAACACACAAATGTAACAAACACTAAATGCATTTTTAAATAAACAAATAAATGCCTCGTTATTATATGGTTGGCGCCTCATAAAGGCAGAACAAAATGACGTCGGCGAATGTCGCCTGTTCTGACTTCTTGGGTGACCCGAGCTCGACAGGTTCAAACATGCCTTTAAAAGGTCAAGATGAAGCTGTTGGATTTGAGTGACCCGAACTCGACACTGGACAAGTTCAAACATGCCTTTGAAAGGTCAAGATGAAGCTGTTGGATTGGAGTGACCCGAACTAGACACTCGACAGGTTCAAACATGCCTTTGAAAGGTCAAGATGAAGCTGTTGGATTTGAGTGACCCGAACTCGACAAGTTCAAACATGCCTTTCACTTCGAAAGGTCAAGATGAAGCTCTTGGATATTATTTGTTTCCAGACGAAAATCACTCGCATGAACTCAAGAGAAAAGCTACGCCACATTAGCCTCGTTTAGTTATATCATACAATGTTTAATTTTGCACATGCTGCCTAGACCAACACTACCTATCTATCACAAATTATAATGCCAAGCAGTGCAGTGTTAGCTCAAGTCATGACGGTGGGTGCCGGTTTATACAGCCTTGACGGCGCCACTGCCTCCGCTTTTTTGCTTTTGCGAAATCGCATGAGGACTGAGCAGCATATCAACGGTATGACCTAAATATCAATGTACTTAAATAAACTTGCATTTTATCTAACACAAATTTAGGCGCGTGGCCATTAACAAACAAATTGGCAGCAATGAAAAATCAATTTGAAAAATATGATCTCCGTTATTCCAATGTCAGACAATAACCCACACATTGATTTTTCCACAGCACAACTATACGACATGGTGTTAACTCCATCTCGGGACTCGTGTCCCAGCCGATGTAGTTCTGCACTCACGTCGAACAGCAGTCGTCCGCTGGCGGGCTCCTCGGCCAGCATGCCGGGCACCTCCGCGTCGGCCGCGTCCGCCAGCGAGCCGGCACATGGCGACACCTCTGGGTCCACGAGCATGGTGAGAGCGCGCGCGCGACACTGGCTCCTCCTGGTCTGCCGCCGCTGGCCTGACTGACGAGTGACGACCGCTGGCGCCGCCCCGCCAACTCCCAGCCATCCAACTGAGCCCGGCCGCCGCCAGGTTTCGTCAGGAGCAGCGCCGCCGCTGCCGCCACAGCCCGGCCCGGACAGCGCTGCGCGCGCCGGTATCGAACGGCCCGCCGGACACAGCCGGACACGACCAGGTCCTGCCGGACAGGACAGGACCGGAGTCAGACAGGACCGGACACAGCCGGACACGACCAGGACCTGCCGGACACAGCCGGACACGACCAGGACCTGCCGGACACAGCCGGACACGACCAGGACCTGCCGGACAGGACAGGACCGGAGTCAGACAGGACCGGACACAGACGGACACGACCAGGACCTGCCGGACACAGCCGGACACGACCAGGACCTGCCGGACAAGACAGGACCGAAGTCAGACAGGACCGGACACTGCAGGACGGGACAGCGGCCAGACAGAACCGGACACTATCAGACAACAGCCAGACAGAACTGGACAAGCCACCGTCGGACAGCAGACCAGGCGCGTAGTCCAGGATTTGTCCAGCGGGGGGGGGGGGCTCAAAAGGGCCAGGGGTGTGGTTTCATCAAAATGATTGTGGGTGCTCAAATAGTTGAGGTGCCTTATATGGCTTTAAAAAGTTATTGCGCGAAGGGGGTAAATAATGATAAGTGATTTGGTCGTAAAATGTCCATTTCCGTGATATAATGCACTGTGCAAGTGCATCATCGTCGCTGCAGTTGCTATTTTTAGTGAAGGTGACCCAGTCACTGGCGGATCCAGAACCATGGGCTGCAGGCGATTTGGAGGGGACTAAATTTATAAAAGTTTCAACGAATTGGGAAAACTGGTAGGATTTGGCTTCCTTGTACCTTATTGAACGGTTTAAAACAAACGTGCCCTTGTAAAAGTTTATTATATTTCCTTCTTCATTGGAATATGTGTCAAATTTTGACCATTTTTGGCAATTTGGGGAGCCGCCTGGGGACTTGGGGAGCCCCTGCCGCCCCTGGATCCGCTAGAGTGGACCCTCAGTCCTAACAGGGGCCCTGACGCTCCTTGGGGCCCCTTTGTATTGCTTTGTCCTCCCATCCGAAAATACAATCCGCCGCCACTGGTTCGTACACCCCTGGAGTGTGCCTACTCACCTCACATTGGTCATGTGGAGTTGTTGACACTAGTCTGTAGAACACATTTTTCTGAATTTAGCCATGTACTCATTCCTCAGATTCACTTTAGTTGCTGAGATATCCAAAGTCGCCAAAATCACTCCGACGGAACTTAATTATCGATATACGCCAGAGAGCTTTCCCCGCTACTAGACTAGCATTGCTCTTAAATACAACGGCTAGCATATATTGTTAGCTCTGGCCAATAGAAAAAACTCGTGAGACATGAATAGCAGCTGCCGAAAAGAAGCCTCGATAACTATAACAACCCATACAATTGCTCGTTTAGGTTTGTTTATCGTCTTTGGTAACCAATTATAGGGAAGCATCTTCGTTACTCTGTGTAATAGGTGACGATCGTTTAATGAGTTTTGAACAAAACAAATGCACAACAAGAACATAAGTAAAAATTTCAACTAAAGGGGCTCCCAGACGTGAATTTTATCGAACCAAATGATTAAACCAATAGCTTCTTACCGTAATAAAAATATATTTGACATTTCAAAAGAGTAGGCACGATATCGACAAACTCATCGACAAACTCATCGACAAACTCTTCCGCAATTCGTCATCCCCAATCTAATTGCCCGGCTGACTGTTGAATATTTACATCTTCGCTGAGCTGTCTGCTGTGAGACCGTAGTACCGCATGCATAACCTCATGGTAGAAGCCCTACAAAGCGCAAATCACCGTGACGTTTGGCGGCAGGCGCAGCGTATAAACACAGGACATGATTCGGCGTGATCGCTCTCTGGCATGAATATGGGCAAGAGCCGAGAAAGCACATGGAATGGTTGAAGCTTCTTTGGCAATGGGCAGATCCATAGGGGGGCCACGGAGCCATGCCCCCCCAAACCACACAAAATCGGCGCAACTTAGACACATTTCCTGAAATAATAGGAAGTCTGAGCAACTTTTACTGAGGAAAGTTTGTTTTAAATCAGTAACTGATGCATAAGCAAACGAAATCCGATGAGTTTTCAGAATTGTGCGATACTATTTGGCTTTGCCCCCCCCCCCCTCCCCGCCAAACTGACCAGAACCACCCATTCTGGACCCGCCTATGTCTTTGACTGGCGGGGTTCTCAGATAAATAACGTTTTTAGTGTCAGTATAATTATTTCGCTGAGTCATTGATTGTTTAGTGTTTACGTATTCATATTCCGTCCGCTAGCATTTTTCGAGTTAGATCATAAAACCGTAACCCCTTATATACTTATGCACACATGTGCAGATATTTTAACTGTCAGATGTCATTCACTAATAATGTTTCAAAACACTGTTTAGACGAGATTCATATATTTTCAAATGCATTCAAATATGAGTCTGAATTTGAAGTTAGAATATAATCACAATATCGCTTTAAATATTTTTTACACTTGATGGGCAGGGCGTAAGTACTCATGTTGAAGTTGGGGGGGGGGATATTTTTTTTTTATTCAAGCGATTCACCAACCAGGTCACCCCCAGCTAACAGGTGAAGTCCAAAAAGGACGGACATTAGACAGTAGGTTCAGCTACAATATAAATATAAAAATATAAGATATAACTTTCGCAAACGAGCTATAAAAACATTACAATAAAATAAAATGATGTCAATAACGACGAAAAATAAAAATCAAAACATATAATATAAAAACAACAAATATGATCAAATGTAATGGTAAAAAGCAGCGCTCGTAAAAAAACCCGGTAAGGCCTAAAATAGTGCTAAAGAGAATGCAATGCGTAAGTTTAGTACACTGTACACGGGCTTTAAAAGTACCAGAAAGCGTCTGCAAAAAACGTCCTGCCTCTGGAACGCTTGCTTAAAAAAGGAATTGACTAGATGTGGTTACCTGCAATAATAAACCGTTTCACGGTGTGTAACTCGTGGACGGGGCAACATAAAACAGTCTGCGAGTGCGGATCGATCGAGCAGGTGCATGAAGTGAAATGCTGTATAAAAGGATATAAGAATATAATTTTGAGTTGAGAATATTCCTGGTGAAAAGTATGTCGTGCTGAACTCGACGTGAGGCTAATGAAGTTATCCGAAAGTGACTCAAAAGATCAGCATATGCCAGGGAAGCGGTGTGTCCATTGTTTTGACCGGCGTGTTTTATTGCTTTGACAATTTTGGGGTCAAAAAGCATTTTCTTACAAATCCGAGATAGCCATTTTTTAGAACTTGTCATTTCACGTGTTTTAACGTTTTATATTTGCAATTTGCTTCAAAACTAGATTGTTTTAGATTTTTCCAACATTTAGCTATTTTCGACCAAAATTGCTATGTACCCACTGACGTCACTAAAATCGGTATATCTCATTTTGTTCGACGCAACTGCTAGTTTTTTCATAGATAACGTAAAATTGATGTACACGAAGGTATACCAAGTTTTACATCGTTATCTGCAACGCTTCGGAAGTTATTTAGGAAAAACCGATGGGGGATCTGATCCGACCCGTCCCCAAGTGGTCGTGGGCTATGCCTCGTAGTTTTGGACCAGGTATTGAGACTCAAAAGTGGGGGGCGTTGCCCCCCCCCGCTAAAAAAGTTGAGGGGGCAGTTGCCCCTTGCCCCTCCCCGGCTCCAACGCCTATGTTGATGGGTGTATATTTCAGCAGATATTACTTAAAACATAAATAGTCAACTTTCCATCAACCTTGAACTGCTCAACGAATCTCATTCTGGCCCAGTAACATGTTTTGAGCTTCGTGATCGGCACTTGAAAAGCTTCGTGATCGGCACTTGAAAAGCTTCGTGATCGGCCTCGATGAATAGTTTGTACATCGCTGACGTCATCTGTTTTGAAGTCGGACTCCTAAGGGACAGCGGCCAATGCCGAGCGTGTCGCCGTGAGGGATTTTGGTCAGTCCACCGGGTAAAAATGCACGGGGTAAGCCGGCTGACGTAGCCAGCCACAGCTGGCACAGCGCTCTTTTTCAAACGTCAGGTGTCCGGTGCAGTTGACGGTATGAGCTGAAAATGTCGCTGGCAAAAAACGTCGCTGCGGCCAATAAAACGCCAGAGCAGCAATTTAGGGAGACTTTGAAGCTGGTGAGCCGGCTGACATTTGCCGCGCGGCTGCACCGCCGGACAGCCCCTTACCCCCCCCCACCCACACACACACACGCAACGCACAACGCAACACACCCACGCCCACACCCCGGTGGGGGTGTGTTTATAGTCGAAGTGGTGTGTGTGTTTGTATGTGTGTTATATATATATATATATATATATATATATATAACTATATAATATAATATATATATAATATATATATATTATATAATGTATATATATATATAGGAAGAAAGAAGAAATAGCAGAGTGAGGATCATTTTGTAATGTATCGACCATGTGACGTGACAGAGGAAGTGGCACAAAACTGTCTGCACCTGCGGTGTGACAATCACGAATATACGGTCGTGACTCTGTGCTTTGCCCTACCCTCAAGCCTGGAACTTATTTCTGGACTTAGACCAACAAACAGTTCCAGAAATCGGTAAGGTGAAAGGTCCCGCTGAAAAAGCGGCTGCGGCTGACGGGTACATCTGGGTACACTGGAGTGACTGGTATTTGGCAAACTGTGCGAGCCAACACAATGCAGAGTTTGCTGGGTCGGCGCCTATAATGTGGCTTCTGATCATGGATCAGCGCGGCCATTGTTTGTGACCCTGCACTGGCACTGCACCGCCTGGCAAAGCGGTCCAGCCACTGATGACGCCTCTGACGACCAGCGGTGACGTCACATCCATATATGACATTGTCGTGCTGCCGCTGACGCCCGCCGCGGTTTGATCCAGTGCAGCGGCGGCCACGACCGCTCCGATTACCTGTGACGTCACACTGGCTGCCGACCACAGAGGAGAATCAGCCGCGATGCAAAACGTTCTTATATAGTATATACCTACATCTCGATTCATAGCATCAGTTTCTAAATATTCAGGATTCACTGGGGTTGGGACCAGAAATGTGCATGGATCTGAAAGGATCTATGATCCCAGAGGATCTCTCGACAAAACGCAATGTTGAATCTATGATCCCACTGGATCCCACGACAAATTACAACAGTGGATCTTGGATCCCAGTGGATCTTTCGATCAAATTTTGCAACGGATCTTGGATCCCACAGGATCCCATTATAAACAATGAAAATGGATCTATGATCCAAACGGATCTCGGATCCGACAGGACCCGACTTGCATATCATTATTATGCCATAATTATGCTGTAATTATAGTATTTATCGACAAAATCGAAATAAAATGCATGAACCCATGTTAGTTGGATTTACAACGAATGAAAAGTACTGACAATTACTTAAAAAAATTGTTCCGAAAATACACATCTGTATAATGGCGGATCTGGGATCCCAGTTGATCCCAATGTAAAATGTTGCCTGCGATCTCGGATCCAGACGGATCTGTCGCCAAATATTGAAGACGGATCTATGATCCCAGTGGATCCATCGACAATTTGTAAAGGTGGATCTATGATTCCAGCGGATCCGGGATCCAGATCCCACATGTCAGATCCCGAGATCCGTTTTTGGGATCCGAGCACATGTTTGGTCGGGACCACAGATACTAAACGATTTTCAAAGGATTCGTTGGAATCCCACGGGTAACAATAGGATATTTAGTGTCGAGGGGCAAACCTCTGGACGTGAAACCACTGGTCAACCTCCCCCCTTCATTTTTCCCTGACCCCAAACTCCTCGGATCTGCATCGATCTCAGCGGGTCCCCAATCGGAGGTTGGGGGAGGGGGTGGTTGTCCCGCTTCCCCCCCCCTCCCGTGGCGACGCCACTATGTGGAATGCTCAGATTGTGATTTTGTTGCATTGTGTGCGTCTTTCACGTATCATCTTCTTCCCCTAATTACCTTCAATTTAGTGGGGATCGCTTTTATATATATCGAAGCGAAAATTAAGCAAAAACAATAGGTATAAGTGAAAAATAAACTTCTATAACAGAAAACTCCATGTATTAATTTCACCATATCCAACATGAAACCAATAACTACTTCTTTATACTTATCGTAATATAATTATTTTTATCAATCTTAAACAGTAGATACCTACACTCCATCGGATAGGCTTGCCATCGGATAGGCTTGCAGAAAACGCAAATAATTATTTGCGGTAAGGTACCTAAACCTTATTTTGAACGAACGGCGATCAAGAATGACCCAAATCAGATTGATGTTGCGTTTCAGCACGTCCTTTATTGAATGAGTTAGAGTTCAACTCACTCAGCTCACTGCGAGCACATGCACACAATTTGATGTTTCACATTCGTGAGCCATGTGATAACTCAGTACCTATCGATTATGATCTATGTGTTTAGGCCAAAACGAACTAATCATGAAGAGGACATTTGAAAAGGAACTTATGTTGATTCATGATTCCTTAGCAAGGTTCATGGTCGAAACAAAGAGCCAAATGATGCTTCAAAATGAACAAGAGTGGCCATTAGAAGCTTACACCGATACACCACTGACAATTGACAACACTGATCACTGTATGGCCGAAAACAAAAACGTTCGGCGAGGGACGAGCGGATAATCGGGCTGGACAGAGACCATGACATCGTGGTTTAACTTAAGACGGGCTAATAGCCAACTTACAAGCTAACGTGGTCACGAAAACGCGACCATACACGACACGTGCCGGTGGCAGGAGTCGACTGTCAAACCCGACAGAACAATTTACACCGTTCTCGGTGCTGGTGACCGGCCAGTTGGGACAGAGCGGGAGGGGGGGGAGGTGAGCACCAACGCATCTGGGGTCGGATCTGCGGGCACGCTGGTAAGGATCATCTCTTAGAGATGCCGACAGGACAGAGGGTGAAGACCCGGAACTGACGCCGGCAACTACAGCTCAGCGCCGGCTCGGCAAGCGATCAATGAGAGATGCCGCGAGACGCAGATCGGTATTAAGGGCCACTTTTCTACCACTACCCACCAGATGCGGGTAGTTACTACCCACGTGGGTAGTTGCGGGTAGCAGAAGCAATCATTTGAATGAAGTGGGTAGTTGGCGGGTAGAAAAATTTCCATAAATGGAAAACATAAAATATAAGGATTTTTTATGGGAATTGAGATGCTTGAACAAATATAGACACCTCAGTTAGTGAGCAGAGATCAACATATAACAGTTCAGAAATGAAAAAAATCGTTATTCAATGGCAGACATAGTTATGCCAAATTTGCTTTGTGGATACTTGCGGGTAGCTGGCAGCCTATATGGTCAGGTGGATAGTGGTGGGTAGTTGAAGGGGGTTTGCGGGTCGGGTCGGGTAGCTACAACCCTGAAAAGTGACACCTCTAATCGGTATGCATTAACATTGTCGAAATCCCTCAGATCAGATCGTTCCGATAAGATACCGTCGCTACTTGAGCTACATATCGCTCGAGAAGGTGTTGTCAGTGCTCAGTTCTCACAAGTGCAGTGCAGAGATGCTTCTAGATCCGGATAACTATTTGCCATCGCGAAGGAGCCGAACCGCTACCTTTACCAGACCCCTCCCCTGTACCCTCCCCTATTTCTGCTGTGCATCCCTCCCTGATACCCTCCCCTGCATGCTTCCCTATTTCTGCCGTGCACCCCTCCCCTGTACCCTCCCCTGCATGCTTCCCTTTTCCTGCGTGCACCCCCCCCCCCCCTCTCCCCGCGACATCTGCAGCAGTGAGTCACCCTCAGGCCTCAGACCACATTCGATGCATGCCTGAAGTATTGCGTGTCTGTCTCACCTCACACAAACACACACACATACACACATCTGGCGTGTGCGGTCCTCAGTGGGCGGCCGGTNTGACGCGGATTTATTCGGACTCGCTCGTCCTTCGCCGTTTAAGGCGTCTTACTGGTATACTTTAACTTCTGTGGGGCCGGGCCCTCAATGATTTCAAGTTTGTAACATTAGGCCTATGGCGCTGCATGGTAAGAGTTAAAACATAATATATAAAGTTAGCATTTGGGCCCCCAATCATTTAAAGAAAATGACACCCCCGGGCATTATATAGCTCGAGACAAGCTATATTGAAAGAAGGTTCAGCTCTTTTAGGTCAGGTCAATATAGAGGTAACCACAGGCCATTAAAGGTCAGATTTCCAGATAAAGGACTTGCTCCAGAAACTCCCAATTATCTTGGGAACTCTGACAGCCAGGAAAAAACGGAAAAAGCAAGCGAGAGCTCTTACAATTTTCAATCGCTTCTGTGTCCTCCAATTTAGCTCAGGTTAACAGTTAAGACTCCAGAGGCTCATACGCCCGACTCGGTTATTGACCCGGATGGCCTGCTCGCGGTGGCAGCTGTGTCCACGGTCAGATAAGGTACTCGTACTCGAAGGGAGAACGGTTGCGAGGCTTTGCGAAACGCCAAGCTTCAGCCCTAAAAGTGAACAGAAATCGCGCGTAAATGTATTTGCGTCTATTGAATGCATTGGGCTGCTAAGTAAGCCTCGTGAACGGGCTGGCACGACATGTCGAACAGCTTTGACAGCCCGGATGGTATATTGGAGCCCGGATGGTATAATCAGCTCCCTCGAATGTCACAATACCACGAAGCCTTCTATAGCCTTGACCACGAACGAAGCCCCAGACCGCTCACCTTTCTTAGAGCACCGATCTCTGTATAATGCAGACCGCCTGTTCGAGCTGCCCGTAACTGCGCCGACACCGCGGCACGCTGCAACTGGCTGCACGGGAGTCGTGAACAACGATGGTAACGTGCTACTGCAGTATGATGAATGATGATTGGTGTTTTAGGGCGCTCCGACAGTAGCCGTTCTCACGAAAGATTTATTCGCCGGGCGCTTTACCTGGTAATCCCCGCCCCCGGTAATATTTGGGGCGTTTCGGGTAACTGAGTCTATTGCTGGTAAAAACACGAATTTTCGCAGTATTTTTGGGTATAAATTAAAACTTTGTGAATTAATCCACTTATCTGGATATTCTATTTGTATGATAGCACCATATAATATATTATTTTAATGAAAACTAGGGAGAGTGCCCAAACTGCGCCAGGTCTCCAAAATCCGCCCATGTCAATATCTCGAAAAATGTCAGCCCTATAGGATTTTTTAGTGCATTTTATTAATCCCCATCACTAACTCATTATATTCCGGACTGCTGTAGCCAAGCAAAGGTCAGTTGTCGCTGTCAGGAAGTCATTTTTCGAAATGTTGTGTTTTCTTATCTGAACATGCATTTTTACTGCACTGTTATGTTTTATTGTGAAGTAGAAAGAAGCTGAAGTGGCTTTAATTAGGATAAGCAATGCATTTGTAATCCTTTTGAGAAAATAGCCACATTTAAAACTAAACATGTCCTGCATATGTGCTGTTTTCCCGACTTGCAGTGAATTCCGAATCGCGCCCATACATATTGCGCCCAGGGCACTATAAAACACTTTGCGGCCCAGGGCACTATAACACTTTGCGCCCATGGCGCTTTAGGCACCCGTGGTAATTTGAACCGGTAACGGATAAAATAACACTCCATGGTATTTGACCTTGTAGAAACTTAAAGCAACCTTTTCCCACACTATCTAGTACGGTGAACTTCGATTCAAAACAATACTTACACACACAATGTGAAACGAACGGTTTATTTATATGAATAATATAATATAACAGTCGATAAAACAATTGTATAAAATAACAATATGCAAAAGACTAGGTCACCTAATGCGCCCGGGCATGTGTGCAATTAGGCACGCTGTGCCTATATGCGGCCTTTTTGCAAGGTCTGCGAAAAAATCTACACTACATACAAGTGATCCGATTGTTAACCCTCGCCATGGCTTTGGGGTCATTTTGACCCCCCTGAGGTGTTTTCCGGAATAGCGGGAAAACAGCGGGGCGCAGCCGCCCCAAATTGTGCCATTTAAGTGTTTGGAGCATCGATTGCCCACATTTTGACAAAAAAATTACTTCCGGTCAACCGACGGCAGTCATCAGGTCACTTTAAGTGACCTTGCCTTCCAAAATGTTTTGATCATGCCAAAGCAGGTTTTTTGTTCGAAAGATTTTGAAATATGCAGAATTCATAAGATTATAAGTACCTCACTTTATATCTTTGATGTTTTGTATCGGTGACTAAGGTGTCAGGATCAATTTTCTGACCTCCCCATTATAGTGAATGGGAAATAAACAAAATGCTTTCCAAATTTTCAGAAATATTTACGACTGATCAACTAATTCTTTCAGAATCATGTTCTTTTGGGGCTCGGTTCTGGTGATCAAGTGCAGTTGTTACTAATGATCTTACAAGTCATTTGAGGTCATCTGAGGTCATCAGCAATGATTTGCTAATAACTTTTGATATAAAAGAGATAGAGACGATCGGTTGGCTTCACTGTGTTTGTCTCGTCTGGCCGCATCGACCCATATGCAACATGACCTAGCCAGGTCACCAAATAACCTTGACCTGAGGTCAAATTTTGAAATTGACCTTGAAATGTCACCACGTATATTTTTCGAAGCGCCTGGTCAAGACGAACACGATGGTGTTAAAGTCATTGCTCTATCATTATTAGATACAAAGTTATAAAGGAAAATAAAATCTACCCAAAACTGCATTTTTGATCTTCGATGACCTCTGGAGCCTAAACTATTGATCTGAGCTCAATTTTGAGATCACGTAGAGCGATTTAAAATTTAATTATCTTTCGATTGCTTTTTTTCGTTTGTTCCTAGCTATCATAGTTCACGAGATATACGGGGTTGTTCGAAGCGAAGTCCACAAACGGTGAAAGTTGACTTTGATGACCTCTGGTGACTCATATGACCTGAGCTAAAATCGTCTCTGTAAACTTCGAATGTACACGTGAGATCTTTCAAACATTTTTTCCGCGTCTTTCTATTCTCTTTCGTTTTCGGAGTTAGACGGGGGGTCATTTTTAAATGCCCCCCCCCCACCGTGGCGAAGTTGTCTCGGAGGGCCCCATCCGGGCGCGGTTTAAATGATGAGTTTATTTTGCCTATAAAAATGTCCGATCGCGTACTGAAGCTGCATTTATATTCATACGACGTATATGCTAAGCACATGACGTGTTTTCGCTTAAGTCAACAACCGCTTAAAAATATTATCCATCCTCGCTTACGCAAAAAATAATAAACAAATATTCTTATATCGAGGTACAACGATTTTTCTTAGAAGTGTGTCCATGACATTGTCACATCTCGGAACATGCAGTGGCCGAACGCAATGGATTTCGGCAAAATATTAAGCACTGCTACATGGACCTTGAATAACTGCATTCAACTGTGGCTGCGCCAGAACGATGTGCTGCTCCATACGCTCACACTATGTACCGAGATGCTGACTGCGACAAAAATGATAACTTTGTCCAGGTGGTGACTCAGTTTAGAAATGCAACACGTCCTCAAATGCGTGTTCTTGATAACTCCGTTTTCTCTGTCTTGTTACTCTGGTTTTCTCTTACCGAGCTCGTCCGGTGTTTGGCACGGCAGAGTCAGTTTGTTGGTAAATGAATATGTTCAATATAAATTATAGTATATTTACTCGTCAGCTTGTTTTTTTATTTTTTATTTTTATTTATTTATTCAAGTGATCACCAACAGGGTGATTAACTAACAGGGAAGGTAAAAAAGGCACGGACATTAGACAGTATGTACAGCTACAATATAAATATATAAATATAAGATATACTTCGCAAAACACTATAAATACATACACAATAAAATACAATGATGCCAATAACGACGAAAAATAAAAATATAAATATAAAAACAAACAAAATATGATGCAATGTAAAGGTAAAAACAGCGCTCGTAAAAAAACACCGTGGTCTAAAAAGTGCTTAAGAGATGCAACGTTAGTTAGTACACGAGCTTTAAAAGTACCAGAAGCGTCTGCAAAAACGCCTGCCTCTGGAACGCTGCTTAAATAGGAGTTGACTAGATGTGTTACCCTGCAAAATTAACCCCGTTTCACGGTGTTCACTCGTGGACGGGGCACATAAAACAGTTCTGTGAGTGCGGATTCGATCGAGCAGGTGCATGAAGTGAAATGCTATATAAAAGGATATAAGAATCTATAATTTTGAGTTGAGAATATTCCTGGTGAAAAGTAGGTCGTGCTGAACTCGACGTGAGGCTAATTGAAGTTATCCGAAAGGTGGACTCAAAAGATCAGCATATGCCAGGGAAGCGGCGTGTCCGGATGTTGTGTTTGATAGAAGCCATATCAGAAATTTATGTGTACTCGATCCGCACTGTGTGGGTGTCGGCCGCACCCGTCCAGATCACACTGCCATATTCTAGAGTCGAGTGAACGTTGGAGAAGTATATAGGCACACATCAAAGCGCTTTGATTGAATTTTGATCTTCCTAAGCCGGTTTGAAATGATCGGAATAATAATCCGAGGCTTCGGTGTGCTCTGCTAACAATGTTGTTGATGTGAGGGGCGAAAGTGAGCTTGGTATCTAGAGTGTCACCCAGGTCGCGAATCTCTCCAACGCTCTCGAGTTTTGTGGCATTAATAAAATACTCTGTCCGGACGGGCGCGCGCCTGAGGGTGGTCGTGAATGATCTGCATTTACTTGGATTTAGAGTAAGTCACCATCTGACAGACTGCACGCTGTCAGACGACCTAGATCCTGCTGCAGCAGCAGTCCATCAGATAGTGATATAATTTTGCGGATTTTTTTTTACGTCGTCGGCATACATAAGGGCAGCCGGAATCAATTTCGCGTAGTAACGCGTAGTTAAGTCGTTGATAAAAAGTGAGAACAGAAGCGGAGCCAAAAGAGATCCTTCTGGAACGCTAGATAATACTGGTTTCCAGTTGGATGTTTAGCCTTTGACGATGACTCTCTGACGCCTATCGGACAGATATGAGACGAACCATTTTAACCCTATTCCCTGCGGGGGCAGATTCTGCCCCCCGGTAGTTTTTCGCCCGCTGCTTCTGAACCTTACGTCTATCGTCTTGAAACTCTCGGACTTTTCCTAATAGGAATGACGCGTTGTTCTGTGAAAATTTTGAAAAAATCGGTCCATCAGAGGCGGCTCCAGGGTCATGTTTTTGGGGGGGAAAGGGGGGGGGGGGGGGGGCCCCCCCGGTTTTTCCCGAATGCGGGTTGTGCGGCGCATATTTCCTCCGTAGTTTGCGTGGAATAAAAGCGTCAGGAAACTAAGTGCGATCTTTGACATCATACATATTGGATTATACATAATTGGGGCAGAGGCCACTCAGTGTAACTTACAGATGGGAGGCGCATATTCTCCAGTCATTTAAGGCACAACTTCAAATAAGCAAGATGAAAAAGGCGTTCCGCATATGGTGTCCCCCACGTTGTTTAACCTGAATCCGGCCTATTGCACAATTTGTTTGCATTTAAACAAAATAACAGCAAACAAGCCCACATCGTCCAAACACTAAGGAAAAGACATATTTTTCATTCAAAATTTCTCCCCATTTTTTTATCCCTCAGTGCACTATGATTTTTCGTTATTTGTACTTTTCCCTTTTCACCACATTCAAGACAGGACATTGGAGCTCAAAAACGTTTTTTGGAATGCAAATCAGTTCGGAATCACATGGCCAACAATGACCTTTCAAAAAACATTTTCGTATTTTTGGCCCCTAGCCCCCCCTTTTATAGCAAAAAATAATTTCTGGATCCAAAAAAGAAGATTACGTCACGACGAATCGAATGGTGTTTTGTTCCATTGAAATCGGCAGAGCGGTTCTCTTAGAATCTCTGGGGGGGGGGGGGTGGCGGAATCTGTTCCCCGCAGGGTTAACGTAAATTTCTGGCCGCCCGCAGGCGAAAGGTTAAGCAATTTTTATCCAAATTATAGAATGTTTTAGTTTGTGAATGAGAAAGTGCATGATTCACGCTTTGAAAAGCAGCCGGCAATCTGTATATTATAGCGTCCGGTCTGATATCCGTTCATATGGCTTCCAATGCTGACTGAAGATAAACGCAAGATTAGTGACACACGATCGCCTGGGAATAAAACCGTGCTGCTCATTGCACAGCGTGAAAAACATGGCTGTACAGTTGGTCGCTAAATTACGGCGCTCGAGTATCTTTCCGAAGAGAGGAAGCAGGGACACTGATCGGTAATTTGATGGGGATTTTTTATCACCCTTTTTGAAGATAGGAATGATGTTTGCCTGCTTGTTGTAAGGGACCTGGCTTCAAGACCAGCTTTGGTCTTCGGTTTAGACCCCAGCTTAGACTTCGGTTCCCTTTCAGCGAGAGAAAGCATATCAGAAAGGAACTACAACTTTTCTTAATACGAATCTGCGTCTGTTCAGCTCAATTCGGCATATCTCATTTAAACCGATAACAGACATGACTGTTTGACATACAGGGTGTTTCATAAAAAATGGCACCCCTAAGTTCCTCGGTTCATATCTGCCACATTTTTGGGCTGAAAGAAGAACCAAGCATACCATTCGAAAGAGCTGACATTTTCTTTCAGACCATTATAACATTATCTCGATAGCATTTCATTTGTGGCTACACGAGACTCGGTCGAAATAAATATGTTGGTCGCCAACCAGCGGTTGAAAACGAAAATAAGTCGCACGGGGAGTGTATTACACTAAGTCTTCTGCAAGTGCAACACAAAACTTGGAAATCAGGTAGGGCACAATCATTCCATGAAGATTAATTAAAAAACATAGAAAACATAAAAAATGCAACGTAGAGAATATATGTCACGACCACAAGTTCACAGTCTGGCGCTTCAAAATGAGCCCCCCACTATGAGCCACGCTTGGAGACGCTTCGGAGGCACTGACTGGACGGCCACTCGCTAACAGCTCGAAAGCTGTGTCCAGCATCCTGAGCCGGTTCCTTCAGCTCTTTCGACGTCGTGAACCCTTTCTCCTAAAAAAAATTGCCAAACTCTCCCCAGACGAAAAAAAAAATCAAGGAGAATTCAAGTCCGGACTGTAGATCGGCCAGGCTTCTGGGCTCGATGTAGCCGGACATGATTCTTCCAGAAAATTCTCTGGACGTTTCGAGCCGTTGCATCGGTGTAGGGGCAACAATGTGTAAGGGACAACAATGCAGATGCAAAAGGGCAACAATACTTGGCGCGTGCCATAACTGGACAGTGGAATCCTCTGATTCGAAGGTTATGATTTACGGGCGTTTGTTATGGAAATTCGTTAATACTTTTAAATCCCGAAATCGTTTCTACTAGAGTTGTGACAAACTTTTTCTTTCGACATCGTGTAGCCACATGATGAATATCTATCGATTACATGGTTATAGTTGATCTTAACGTGTAAATTGTTCGCTCTTTCTAATGTATATGTGGTTTTATTTTCCGGTACAACTGTTGGCAGATTATTGAGCGAAGAACAGAGGGGTGCCATTTTTTATGAACTATGCATCTCACATCGGCGTAACACACTCCCACGGCAAATGGCATTACAAATCGACAGTGCACCATGCACTGTCGATGTTTAATGCCCTTTGCCGCGGGAGTGTGTTACGCTGATGTGAGATGCATACCTATATGTCAAACAGTATGTCTTCTGTCGGTTTAAATGAGATATGCCTATTGCCTAATTGAGCTGAACAGACGCCGATTTGCTTAAGAAAAGGTGTATGTAACCCAGGATTCTGTCCTTGATTTCAGCACATGACAGAAAACGGGTCGGGTATATCACATCTTCTCCAGACATTTCTCCGCCAAGCCGCGTGGTGCCTAGTTCTTATTACCCAGCCAGCATGCTGAAAACCACAGCGGAAAAGAATGACATTCGGCTGCAGGATTCACGAACACGGTCACCGCTTATGATCGCCTGCAGACAACGTGCAGTCTGTGTACATTGCACAGTTGTCTATCAAAGCCGCGCTCATAGCATGACACTGATGCAGCTCGAAGGAGCATCGCTTCTTCTACGTAGGTCATAGGAAGGTAATGCTTCATGTGAAACACGAGTACAACAGCAAGAGGGCGCCTTTCAACAGGAGCATTAACCCGCGCCCCACTGGGGGGGGGGCGTTTGAACACCCCCTCCTGCTATATCGAGATTAAAAAAAAAAAAAAAACAGCTGCGCGTAGCACCGCCAAATTTGCCATAACTAATCATTCGATCCTTTCCGCACATTTTGAGAAAATTCAAGTTTCGGGTCGGATTAGGTCAGGTCACCTGGTCAGGTCAAGTGACCCCACATCCCAAAAAGTTTGCGGTCGTGCCATAACCACAGTTTTTAAGGGATCGATATCAAACTTTTTAGGATTTACATTAAGTTATCAGTATCTACAAAATGTGTATCTCGGATTTTTTATGTATCGGTGACCTGAGGTCGGGTCTCAATTTTGTGACCTCCCATTATAAGTCAATGGAGAAATAATCAAATGCTTTCTTTTTCAACGATATNGGTCTCTTAGGGATGCTGGTGGTATTTTGCGTATATCCACCATGGAGACGTCACAGAACCATGAGTCCAACGGAGAGAGGTCGGGGCTTTTGGCAGGCCAAAGGTGCGCA
Source organism: Semibalanus balanoides (assembly GCA_014673585.1). Classification (NCBI taxonomy): domain Eukaryota; kingdom Metazoa; phylum Arthropoda; class Thecostraca; order Balanomorpha; family Balanidae; genus Semibalanus; species Semibalanus balanoides. The sequence continues at coordinate 31,945 of VOPJ01013491.1, forward strand.
GTGAGGCGACTAATGACTCGGTCGCCGAACTTGTCCTTGCAGCCAGCTTCTTGCGGCCACCGTGGTGTGGATGGGTCTTGCTGGAACCAGTATTCTGGTTGGGGTTGGTTGCAAATATCTCGTGCAAGAATAAAAATATATTATGCACTTGCCACTAGCTCAAAATTCACGTGGAAATCCTCGGTTCATCGTTCCCGACGATTTTTTTGCCTTAAAATCAAGCAAAATCAAATTTGACATCCTCTGGGAAAATCATTAAAAACTTGTTCGCATGCAACAAACCACCTTCAAATTTGATAAATAACAAAATGTCCAGCTTAACTCGATCTAATGATACCATATTTATATATCGTAGTCCATTTTATATGCCTCAAATAGACAAATCAAAAAATACATTTATATTGAAAGACCCTGTAGCTAGAAACAAACGGAAAAAATAACAATTGCCAGCCATTAAAATCGGTAATCATCTAAACTTGGTCAAATTTGACCTCAGGTCAATATTTTAAACTCTAGTGAGTCTAGAGGTCATAAAAGTTAAAAATGCTGTTTTTGTGCAATAGTGTGTTTTGCAAATAACTTTTTATCTGACAAATATAACGCAATACTGTCGTCGCGTTTGTCACCATCAAGTTTGTCTCGTTCTGTGCCATCGTGTTTGTCACTTTGAAATATACTCATGTTGACCATGTTTTTTATATAAATTTAGTCCGAATGTTTTGTATGGATGGATTTCCGAAGTCAGGACCCGCGCTAAGCAGAGCTATGTTTGCGTAGGCCCTGACCCACCACCCGATGTACACTTCCTGTTGGTCGGCAAGAATTTAGACGAAAGTTTCGCTGCCCGACATACCTGGACAGGTTCGCCGCTCAGCTGACGTCACCTGACCTTCAGATGCGACTGCTGCCACCGGCCCGCAGGCCATCCCGGTCAGGAGCAAATAGCGAGCGCCGAAGCGACTCGAACCCGGGCTGCCACTACCGGGATACCGGGTCAGAAGCCCAGCGAATGCCACTACCGGGTCAGAAGCCCATGGCGCTCTCCCGACTGTGCTACTGGGGCGGTGAAATGTTAGGTCAACTTAAACAAATAGCCTCAGGTCAAGGTCAAGTGACCACCCGAGTATCACCGATATCACAATTATGTGATTATTTTTTTGTATACTGATGTCTTTGTGCAATGGTAAAAGTTTGATATCGATCTCTCAGAAACTGTGGTTATGGAACGACCGCAAACTTTTTTGGAGGTGGGGTCTCTTGACCTGACTTGTTGACCGCTGATCCGACACGAAGATAAATTTTTACAAAATGCTTGGAACGGTTGAATGATAAGTGACATCGAATTTGGCGGCGCTTTCAACGACGTTTTTTGTTTCGTAATCTTGAAAAAACGCAAGGGGTGTTCAAACACCCCCCAATGGGGAGCGGGTTAAGCGAGCAAGGCACAAATTAGAGAGGTCACACAAATTACCACAAATAAGGAAGCCAAAGAAATTAACTTACTTCGGGACAAAAGTCAATCAGTAAGTAACACGCACAATAATGCTGTTTACTCACAACATAGTTACTCTGTAAACAATAGGAAACCGGTTGGCAAGATCTATTTATCACCCGGTTCTCCGCCAACAAAATTGAGCTTGAATGTAATTAAACATTTAGCACACAGCAGGAACCGTTTATCCTAACACTCCACGTTACTACTTGTCTTTTTACATTTGTTGGCTCGTGACACATTGTGACAACCATTCAAACTTCATATTATTCAACAGACGCCAAGCCAGTAAATACTGACATTTGCTCATCACGATGGACAATGTTACCGGCCCAGCATATCCGGTCTCCAGCCTGTTATTAAACCACACCCCTCCCTTCATCCCTCGCTCTATTCAAAGCTCCGTCCAACGATGCCATACACTGTGCTGGCCCAGCAGAGAGGGAGAGGACCGGACGGGCTGGGCCCTGCAGAGAGGGAGAGGACCGGACGGCTCGCGGCCAGCAGAGAGGGGAGGACGTCGACACGGGCTGGGCCCAGCGAGGGGAGCAGGACCGGACGGGCTGTGCCCTGCAGAGCGGGCAGGAGGACCGGACGGGTTGGGCCCAGCAGAGAGGGAGAGGAACGGACGGGCTGGGTCAGCAGAGAGGGACGACGGACCGGATGGGTTGGGCCCAGCCAGAGAGGGAGAGGACCGGACGGGCTGGGCCAGCAGAAGAGGGAGAGGACGCGGACGGGTTGGGCCCAGCAGAGAGGGAGAGGACCGGACGGGCTGGCCCCAGTAGAGAGGGAGAGGACCGGCGGTGCTTGGGCGCCAGCAGAGAGGGAGAGGACCGTGAGACGGGCTGGGCCCAGCAGAGCAGGCAGAGGACGGACGGGCTGGGCCAGCAGAAGAGGGAGAGGACGGCACGGTGCTGGGCCCAGCATGAGAGGGAGAGGACCGGACGGGCTGGCCCAGAGAGAGGGAGAGGAACCGGACGGGCTGGGCCCTGCAGAGCAGAGCGGGAGAGGACCGGACGGGCTGGGCCCAAGGCAGAGCGGGAGCAGGACGGACGGGCCGGGCCCTGCAGGAGGGAGAGGACCGGACGGGCTGCGGGCCCTGCAGAAGAAGGGAGAGGACCGGACGGGCTGGCGTCCTGCAGAGAGGGAGAGGACCGGACGGGCTGGGCCCTGAAGAGAGGGAGAGGACCGGACGGGCTGGGCCCTGCAGAGAGGGAGAGGACGGCCGGGGCTGGGCCCTGCAGAGAGGGGAGGACCGGGACGGGCTGGGCCCCTGCAGAGAGGGAGAAGGACCGGACCGGGCTGGGGGCCCTTGCAGAGAGGGAGGGACCCGGACGGGCTGGGCAGCAGAGCGGGAGAGGAACGCGGACGGGCTGGGCCCGTGCAGAGCAGGGGAGAGGACCGCGACGGGCTGCGGCCCCACAGCAGAAGGGAGAGGACCGGAACGGGCTGGGCCCCTGCAGGAGAGGGACGAGACCGGACGGGCTGGACCGCTGGCAGAGAGAGCGAGAGGACCGGAAGAGTGGGCCTGGCCAGATAGGGGAGGACGGACGAGCTGGGCCCCAGCAGAGAGCGGACGAGGACCGGACGGGCTGGGCCCAGGCAGAGAGGGACGAAGGACCGACGGGCTGGGCACTGCAGAGAGGGAGAGGACCGGACGGGCCCTGGGCCCTGCAGGGAGGGAGAGGACCGGACGGCTGGGCCCAGCAGGCAGAGGGAGAGGACCGACGGGCTGGGCCCTGCAGAGAGGGAGAGGACCGGACGGGCTGGGCCCAGCAGAGAGGGAGAGGACCGGACGGGCTGGGCCCATCAGGAAGAGACTTAGTCAGAGAGGTGATAATACGTGTAGAGCAATGTGTCACCATGTCACGTCTGCCACAAAACATCTCTGACTGGTGCGAAGTGTCATCTGTTACCGCGACCACATATGTCATGTAACACCCCCCGTCACTACGCCTGTTAGTGTTACCCCAACATCCCTACCGGCTACCTATACAGTGGAGCGGCTACACCGCGAAGCCATACCGTGGGGCGCCCCTCCTGAAACAATACTCTGCAGGAAACTCCTGTGTCCTTTTGACCTTCGCTGCGCCGAGGATTGTTTCGATGACGGTACTGTCCTAGGCCATTCTCCCCGCCCTCGGCTCGTCGTCTATGGTTGCGTCTCACGCACCGCACTCGCGGCCAGGAAGCGCCGTCACGTGATCAGACTATGGTGAGATGTACACGTCACGTGATCACAGGAGTATCGTCAACAGCTGCACCATTGTCTCGGGTGGTAATGTTCACCTGGTCACGTGATCAGACTGTCGCGAAGCTGTTCACGTTTCGTGGTCTAACCGTGCTCTGTTATGGTTTGGTATTTTACAGGCCGCTTGCCAATTTCTGCGGCCAAGGTCACAGAAGCAAGGGCGAGGTTTACCCAGATCACGTGAGGTAGATGGCTGGCATAATAAGACTGTATTATAGGCTGTGAACAGGGCTAGGTTTTTAAATAACATCTTACTACTTTCAGTTTATAAACGAAATGTATAGGTAGGTGTAATGTAAGCTTTTTCCCGCTGCCCGCATCTGAACTTAAAAAACAATGACCCAGCCAACTTGGGCACTGATCGGGCACAATGGTTTAATCCCATTGTGCCCGATCAGTGCCCAAGTTAATCGTTGGCTGGGGAAGCTAATGCACAAAGTTTGCCGCATAAAGGACAAACTTGGCTTAGCTATACTGCATGGCCAGGCACGGCCAGCAAACGGTGGTACATGGCACAGTGATGTGCATAGTACCTAAACGCGAAACGACACAATTCAAATGCTACCTTAGTGCCTAAATGTTGCACCAAAAACTAGTGTGGGTAGCACATTGATTCACTTTGGGCCAGATATCAGCCGTCTGCCGGATTTTTGTTCGGACATCTTATATGGCTTACAGGTTAATCTTATGATACAAATTGAGCACACTTGAAGCCGCGGCCGTTATTCTGGGACTGGAAATGATTGACCGTAGTCTTTGACTTGTCGCCAGCGCAGCGTTGCAAAATCTAACTGAATTCGACACATAAGATGGATTTGAAAGAAGCAGTAAATGCATAGATTCCCCTGTCCCCTGACCTACTCGGCCCGACTGCACCACCGATATTGCAAGCGATAAACATAACATGTGTTGCAAAGCTAAATAGATTGCTTTATTTTTCGTTATGGCATTTCTGCAAATCGCTTACCCATATTGGATTGCTTACAGCCGCTTATGTCATAGGTATTTGTCATTGAGACACATTATTGTTTAGACAGACACAAATCAGATAAAAACTATCGGTTATCGGTGAGCGGTTGAACCTAATGCTGACAACCACTGTGACTTATAAATGCAATGCATTTAGATGTTACAACTATTTTTTTTGTTTCCAGGATGACGCAGCTTAATGCAGCTATTTCCATAGCCGTTCTGCTGCTGAAACACGCCTATGGTGTTTCAGGTACGTTGCACATACTCATGAATTAGGATACATATGTCATCCCAATTTGAATGTTAGTATATAACAGTCCACGCATCATTCGTGCATTTTGTCTGATGTGATGAGACTCATACCAACCTGCTTCTCGATTGAATGTCATCATATCTCAGATGCATTAGCCGGCATGACTATTTCGAAATAGGTGTTCTCAGTGCTCAGGTGGTTGTCACGAAAGTTGCTAAGATCAGGTCAAGCGAAAGCCGGCACTAAGCTCGGAGGGCTTTGTTGCAGGCCTGAAACGCCTAATGTATATTACCTGATTGACTGACGTGTGGGCCTGCACCTTGCTTAGTGATGAGACAGAAAACATGTATTTCATTGCACTATACGAGACGCACCACCTGCGTAAGCTTCGACTCGTCTCTATGTGTTTTTTCTTCAGCAATTACTTTTAACTCTACCTGACATAGTAAATCTTGTTTCAGCCGTATGCGAGGGTACGGAGACGTTTGAGAAAGTCACCGGAGTCGTCCTTCGCTCGGCAACACAGATTCCCCTGTACAGCTCCCAGGGAGCGGTCACTACTCAGTGCAGCAACAGGTAAACTGCACTCGGCGACACATATTCCCCAGTACAGCTCCCAGGAGCGTCACTACACAGGTGGCACAGTAAACTCACATCGGCAACACAGATTCCTGTAACAGCTCCCAGGGAGCGGTCACTACACAGTGTGGCAAATGTAACTGCACTCGGCAACCCAAATTCCCCTGTACAGCTCCAGGGAGCGTCACTACACAGGTGGCAAACAGTAAACTGCACTCGGCGACCACAGATTCCCGCTGTACAGCCCCAGGGAGCGGTCACTACACAGGGTGGCAACAGGTAACTGCACTCGCGACACAGATTCCCCATTACAGTGCCAGGGAGCGGTCAACTACTCAGTGTGGCAACAGGTAAACTGCACTCGGCAACACAGATTCCCCTGTACAGCTCCCAGGGAGCGGTCACTACTCAGTGCAGCAACAGGTAAACTGCACTCGGCGACACAGATTCCCCTGTACAGCTCCCAGGGAGCGGTCACTACACAGTGTGGCAACAGGTAAACTGCACTCGGCAACACAGATTCCCCTATACAGCTCTCAGGGAGCGGTCACTACACAGTGTGGCAACAGGTAAACTGCACTCGGCAACACTGATTCCCCTGTACAGCTCTCAGGAGCGGTCACTACACAGTGTGGCAACAGATAAAACTGCACTCGGCAACACTGATTCCCCTGTAGCAGCTCCCAGTCACTGACAGTGCACAGTGCGGGAAGCAGGGCTCGTGCGACCCCGGCCGGCCTGTGCCGGACGGTTGTGGACTATGTATTGCGCCGCGGAGCTGAGTCACCCAACTCGGTGGTCGCGTGTCGTTAGAGAGAGAGAGAGAGAGGATGCGGGGTGTCCACTCCACACGCACTGTGAGGCCCACTAACAGAAGTACAGTGCATTGTGGTTTGTATCTCATCTTATAGCAGACGCTTACGGCACGTCTCGCAATGTGCTCAGAGCTGGTGCGTGCCAGGAAATTGACTTCGACTCAGCTCATTGGAAGCATCGGTTGAGAGTCTGGCATTGTTTTACAAATGAGCGAGTGTCCTTGGGAAATCTAATTCAGCGCTTTTTCATTCCGCTAAGCAATTACATTGTGCAGTGGTATTGTACGACGGAATGCATGGTCTTTGTTCGTGCTATGGTCTATGTTTTACTCGTCCTAATCAGGAAATTGCATCTGCGGTAAGATGCCATCATTGGAGTTGCATTTGAAAAAGCGGCTCCTTACTTCAGCGTATGGCCATCCCTATGTATTTGAAATATCAGTCCGTAGTCCAGGGGCGGCGCCACGGATTTTATCCAGCGAGGGCAAAATGACCTTGGTTGCCAAGTATCACCAAAGTTAACCCGCGCGGCGTAGGGGGTAAACTTTGCCCCCCATCGTATCTTCCGAACCAATAACCGCAGCGAGTCGCGCAAGGCGGCGATCGAAAGCTCTCAATGAAACAAATCGAATGCATACCCGATTTTTTTATCCAGTTAGGTCAAATGTCAGGTCATGGTCAGGTCATATGGAAAAATCGAGTTAATTGAGTTAATGGTTCATACTTCCAATTCGAATCCTTATCAATGCGCACCAAGCTCTCAAAGGTGTAATACATCTCCTGCATTAAGTAAAATAGAATTTGTACGCAAAGGTCAAGGTCACAAAAGGTCACTGTCACCAAGAGGTCAATGCAAGTGTTGTGACACATGTTTAAGGGGTTAATTTACAAGTGAAAATCGATAGCAGCAGCCATTTGTACAACTTGACCCCATAAAAGGTCAAGATCAGGTCATCTAAGGTCAAAACTGGAAAGCTGACTAAAATTAATAAACAATACATGTTTCTAGGTCAGTTTTGTCTCATAAATACAAATAAGGGCATTTATATATATATGTATCAGGTTAAAAAATGCTGTTTAAAAAAACGACGTTATTAGCTACCCAGCTAACAATTTGACGTTGTCGCTACGTTGTGACAAGGTTGCAACACAACTACACAAGGTTGTGATAGTGTAATTTTGTAGTCTCCCAGGAACGTTGTCAAAACGTTACCATGTGAGTTGTGACGCTTACAAAACGTTGAAACAACGTTGCTACAACGTTACTTTTGACAAGCATAGCTAACGTGAAACTTACGTGGTTGATCATTAATCTGGTAAGATTGTGAATATGCTTAATTGAGTTCATTTATTTATTTTCATTTATTCAAGCGATCACCAAACAGGGTCACCCCACTAACAGGTTGAAGTAAAAAAAGGCACGGACATTAGACAGTAGGTACAGGTACAATATAAATATAAACATATGGAGATATACTTCGCAAAACGCGCTATAAATAACATACACAAAAATTAAAAATGATGCCATAATGACGGAAAAAATAAAAATAAAATGTAAATAAAAACACCAAGCAAAATATGATGCAATGTAAAGGTTAAAAGGTAAAAAGCAGGCTCGTAAAAAACACCGTAGGCTTAAAGTGCTCAAAGACATCAACGTAAGTTAGTACACGGGCTTTTAAAAGTACCAGAAGCGGTCTGCAAAAACGTCTGCCTCTGGAACGCTGCTTAAAAAGGAGATTGACTAGATGTGGTACCCTGCAGAATAAACCCCGTTTCACGGTGTTCACTCGTGGACGGGGCACATAAAACAGTCTTCGAGTGCGGATCGATCGAGCAGGTGCATGAAGTGAAATGCTGTGTAAAAGGATAAAAGAATCTAATTTTGAGTTGAGAATATTCCTGGTGAAAAGTAGGTCGTGCTGAACTCGACGTGAGGCTAATGAAGTTATCGAAAGATGACATCAAAAGATCAGCATCATGCCAGGAAGCGGGTGTCCGGATGTTGTGTTCGATAGAAGCCATATTCAGAAATTTATGTTGTACTCGATCGATCCGCACTGTGTGGGTGTCGGCCGCACCCGTTCCAGATCACACTGCCATATTCTAGGAGTCGAGCGCGAACTGGAGAAGTAGGCACACATCAAAGCGCTTTGATTAAATTTTGGTCTTCCTAAAGCGGTTCTGAAATGATTCGGAAATAATTATATAATCCGAGGCTTCGGCGTGCTCTACTAACAAGTGGTGCATGTGAGCGGGCGAAAGTGAGCTTGGTATCTAGAGTGATACCCAGGTCGCGAATCTCTCCAACGTTCTCGAGTTTTGTGGCATTAATAAAATACTCTATACGGACGGGCGCGCGCCTGAGGGTGGTCGTGAATGATCTGCATTTACTTGGATTTAGAGTAAGTCCCCATATGACGGACCACGCTGTAAGACGACCTAGATCCTGCTGCAGCAGCAGTCCGTCAGATGGTGAGATAATTTTGCGGAAATTTTTGTACGTGCGTCGGTATAACATAAGCAGCCGGAATCAATGTGTCGCGTGGTAAGTCGTCTGATAAAGAGTGAGAACAGAAGTGGCAAGCCAAAGAGATCCTTCTGAACACCAGATATACTGTTTCCAGTTGGATGTTTTGCGTTTGACGACTGACACTCTGACGCTTATCGACAGATCATGAGACGAACCATGTTTAAGGCAATTTTATCCAAATTTATAGAATGTTTAGTTTGTGAATGAGAAGCGCTGATCACGCTTGGAAAAGCAGCCGAGTAATCTGTATATAATAGGGTCGTCTGATATCCGGTCGATATGGCCCCCATGCTGACTGAAGATCCAAACGGCAAGATTAGTGACACGACATCGCCTGGGATAAAACCGTGCTAGGCTCATTGCAAGGGCCGGTTGAAACATGCTGATACAGTGGTCGTAATTACGCGCTCGAGTAATCTTTCCGAAGAGAGGAAAGCAGGACACTTGATCGGTAATTTGATGCGGGATTTTTTATCCCCTTTTGAAGATAAGGAATGATGTTTGGCCTGGCTTCCACCTCTCCGGAAAACACCCATATAATGGGAAGCATTACATATCTTAGCTGATGGAACCACCAGCTCATTCACATTCGACAATGATACGGGGCGCTTTGTTATTCTGGGCCGCAGGCCTTGTTAGATGGTACTGATTTAGGGCAAACTCCACAGCGGCTTCCGACACATTGAAAGCGAGATAACCCATCATATCATAAGCAGGTGCGTCCGGCAGAGCTGCTACACCCGGTTCTGGTAAATTTCGCGGCGAAGGTGTCACCAAGCAGATTCAGCACGGCCCTGATCGTCAAGTAACTAAGCTACCATCGGATGCACGCAGTACAGGCAAATGCACGATTTGTTAGTAACACAATTTTAAAAACGAACAATATCGCTTGGGCTTAGTTTTACAATCTACTTCAGCCCGCGCAGTATTCGAAGAGTATCTTCAAATTAGACAGTGCTTTAAAAATCTTTCCTTTGTTTGCAAAATCAGTCTGGCCTCCGGTACGGGTTCGACGCATTAACGTCGGTACGGCCGCTTCCTTCAGGCGTAAGGCGACACGCACGGCCACTGTTCGAAACCACGTGGTCGTCCGTTGCGCCGGAAGGACCACCGTGGGGATGTAGTCGCGATGCGGGAGTCTAGTAGAGTGTAGAAGGTTATCTACCGCCTTCGTCGACGCCAACGTCGTCCAGCAGGTCCCACGGATCAGGATTATACTTCGGGCGCAGACCATCGAAGTCCGCTCGTTTATAGTTAATAGAAGTTTCGCTCGTCTGGTCAATAGAGGGCAACGATGTCCGGGCACTGTGACCGTGGCAACAGTCTCTCTGTGATCAGTAACCAGCACGCTGTCACGAACATCGACACTGGTCGGCAGTCTTCTGGTAAGCATCAAATCAAGCACGCTCTCACCCCTGGTCGGCTTTTAGATAATTGTACTTACTTATTTAGATAATTGTACCACATTGTGAGCTGTTCTTCCCAAGTTACTAGAATAAAGTTGTGACATCGTAACGATACAACGTTGCTGTAATGTTTAACAGCGATGTTTATACAACTTTGTCTTCACAAACATTCACGACGTTGTCGCAACGTTGTTTAAAACGTAAAATTCCAACTTTATTTTTCACAACGTTGTTACAACGGTGTCTGTTACCTGGGTATTTATGGTTGGGGAGCAATCAGTCACTGAAAAATAAAGATATTTCTTTGAAATTTGGTTTTGGTATTTCTTACACTTGGAACTCTGATATATATTCCGTTTTCTCAATACCTTGAAAATTTACTTTTATATTAATTTTTGGGAAAATTTCTGAAAAAATCAATTTTTGGATTTTGAGGGGTAAAAAAAAAAGAAAATTCGAGATTGTCATTTTGTAGACAATCAAATTGTCTTCCTTTGTCAGTTTTGCGTTTGCAATTTGCATTCAGATATATTTTCTACGATGCATTAAACATTTATCGTTATTCAACCCAAAATGGCATGCCATGTCGTCATGAAAACGTCATTATCTCCCAAAGTTCTGATTCACTTTCGATGACATTTTACAGGAAGACGTCCAATTAATGCTGCATAAGGTACTGAAATTTTGAAGTCGTTATCTGTTAAAATTTTCAAGTTATTGAGAAAATCCGGGAGGGGGTAATATTACCCCCCCCCTACCGCCGCGGGTTAGATCAAGCTTAAACCCCTGAAATCGGATCGGGATTTTGGAGAGTGTTTAGCTGTGTGTGTATATATATATGACGTACGCTTTTTATCTCGTGAAACTTGTGAAAAATACAAATGCCCACCCTTGTATCAAAAGTTTTCGTTTTGCGTCACTGCNATCGCCAGAAGAGTGCGTGAGCTGGGTCCTACCACCATTTTTCGGAATGTGCGTCAAATCATCGTGGGTAAGAAGTCTGCTGACCGCATTCTGCCAGAAGCCACTCCGGACGAGTTGAACCAGTATTTTGTGGGCGTTGGTCCCCGGGTTGCGAGTGAGGTCCGGGCCAGGGGTGAGCCCCCTTCTCTCCCTGTACGTCTACCTCGTGTCGGCACTTGTGCCTTCAAACTTCAGCCTATCTCTCTGCCTGCTCTCCGTTTTTTTTCTTCTTCTCTCAGCTCAATGAAAAACTCAGGGGCCTGTGGTGCTGACGGTATTTCTATGCAGGTAATAAAGCTCTGCGCGGCTGCTATTGGTCCTGTTTTTCTCCATATCATCAACACTTGCCTCTCTTTCGGCGAATATCCAGCGTCCTGGAAACATTCTATTGTTCATCCTATACGCAAGGCTGGCAGCCAGTCCGAAGCTTCCAATTTTCGCCCTATCTCCATTGTACCGGCCTTTCCAAAGCTCATTGAACGCATTTGTTGCAGCCGTCAGTTTACTGCATACATTGTCGGATAATCCACCTTATTCTCCTCATCCAGCACGGTTCTTCTCTCCTTTCTCTACTGAAACTGCCCTTCTGACTGTCTCTGATCACATACTCTCTGCTATTGATCACCAGGAACTCACTCTCCTCCGTCTCCTTGATTTATCCAAGTGCTTTGAAGACATCGACCATTCTATGCTCCTCTCTAAACTACGTACCTATAACATCGACCCCACCTGGTTTACATTTCATACTCTGCGGTCATACTCAGTCTGTCTCACGACTGATGGGAAAATGGGAAACTTCATTCTCAGGCCTCTCCCCAACGCTATCGGAGTCTTCCATGGCTCGTCTCTTGGGCCATTACTTTTCCAAATATTTACTAACGATATGTGCCTGTTCGCGGGGGACGCTCACGTTGTCCTGTACGCTGATGATACTCAAATATTATTATCTGCCAAAAAGCACCAGCTCAATGATATGGTCAGTAAATTGGAGGACACGGTCTTAAAGATGTGGCTACTGTTTCTTCTGGTGCATCTTGATCCTGGTTTATTTCCCATTGGTCTCAAAGTAATGCAGCAAGACCGAACTAATAGCGTTCGGATCCCGCCAAAATTGTTGCGACCTTGACCTTATCACTGTTCGGTTTCGCAAAGACAGAGTTCAAGAGAGTTCAAACGTTTAAAAGTTAGGTGTTGCATTCGACAAGCACCTTACATGGGACTCGCACGTGTCTTCTTTGGTAAAAAAAATGTAGTGGTATCTCTTATTGGACTTTCCGCGACCGTACGGCATCAGCATCCGCCCCACCGGAGCTGTGCACTCTTTTGTAGATTGCTTTTGGTGGTTCTCACCCGTTCGATAACTGGCTCAGCAGTATTTTGGGGCAATGGCTCTTCTAGAAGAAATATACAACGCCTTGACAAAATTATAAATTTTTCGCCTTCGTGTCATATTCTGGTAGAACGTAAATTTGATAATATCTGACGTGGCGAAGCTGAGCATTGGCTGACAGCCACTGCCAGTCAGATTGTAAACAGACAACACTACCTAATTTACTTCACAACATTCGAAACACAGGGGAAACCACAGGCTTTTGGCTTCCCAGCTTTCAGGTCAACTTCTGACCTCCGTCCCGCTCTATACGCGACAAAACTCGACTGGCCCTTCACGACGTATGAGGACCGAGGTGGCAAGCGCGCTTTTTGCTATCCATGTTGTTTAAGAATTGCATGACCTGCCTCTTGGAAGATACGTCACTCAATCCATGCCCCAGCATTCAAGACCAAAGATAAAAAACATGCTCGACCGGAGTATTTTTTATTTTATTTATTTATTTATTCAAAGCGATCACCGAACAGGAATCAATACAACACCCACTAACAGGTGATAAAGTCAAAAAAGGCACGGACATTAGACAGTAGGTAACGCTACAATAAAAATCTAAAAATATAAAGATATATCTTTCGGCAAAACGCCGCTATAAATACATACAACCATATAAAAATAAAAATGATGCCAATAATCGAACAAAAAAGAACATATAATTAAAAACAAACAACCATATGATGCAATGTAAAGGTAAAAAGACAGACGCATCGTAAAAAACACCTGAGCTAAAAAGTGCTAAAGAAATGCAACGTAAGTTTATTACATCGGGCTTTAAAGTACCAGAAGCGTTTGCAAAAAACGTCTGCCTGCTGTGAACGCTGCTTAAAAGGAGTGACTAAGATGTGGTACCCTGCATGAACTAAGACCCCGGTTTCACGGTTGTTCACTGGTCGTGACGGGGCAGCATATACAGTCTGCGAGTTGCGGATCGATCGAGCATGGTGCATGCAGTGATATGCTTGTATACAAGGATACAAAGAATCTAATTTTGAAGTTGAGAAATATTCTGTGAAAAGCAAGGTTCGTGCTGAACTCGACGGTGAGGCTAATGAAAGTTTATCCGAAAGTGATCAAAGATCACATATGCCAGGGAAGCGGCGTGTCCGATGTTGTGGTTCGCATGAAGCCCATATCAGAAAATTTATGTTGTACTCGATACGATCGCATTGTGTGGGTGTTGGGCCGCACCCGTCCAAGATCACACTGCGTATTCTAGAGTCCAGAGGGAAACGTTGGAGAAGTAGGCCACATCACGCGCTTTCGATTAAATTTTGTTTACTAAGCCGCGTTTTAAATGATCGAATAATAATCCGAGGCTTCGGCGTGCTCTGCTAACAATGTTGTTGATGTGAGGGGCGAAGGTGAGCTTGGTATCTAGAGTGATACCCAGGTTGCGAATCTCTCCAACGTTCTCGAGTTTTGTGGCATTAATAAAATACTCTGTCTGGACGGGCGCGCGCCTGAGGGTGGTCGTGAATGATCTACATTTACTTGGATTTAGAGTAAGACCCATCTGACGGACCACGCTGTCAGACGACCTAGATCCTGCTGCAGCAGCAGTCCGTCAAATGGTGAGATAATTTTGCGGATTTTTTTTACGTCATCGGCATACATAAACCAGCCGGAATCAATTTCGCGTGGTGAGTCGTTGATAAAAAGTGAGAACAGAAGTGAGGCCAAAAGAGATCCTTCTGGAACACCAGATAATACTGGTTTCCAGTTGGATGTTTTTCCGTTGACGATGTCGATGACCCTCTGACGTCTATCGGACAGATATGAGACGAACCATTTTAAGGCAAATTTATCCAAATTATAGGAATGTTTTAGTTTGTGAATGAGAAGCGCATGATTCACGCTTTGAAAAGCAGCCGAGTAATCTGTATATATAGCGTCCGTCTGGAATATCCGTCCGATATGGCCTCCCATGCTGACTGAAGATAAACGGCAAGATTAGTGACACACGATCGCTTGGGAATAAAACCCTGGCTTATGCGCTGAATTGTGTGTAATGTGTATGTGTGTGTGTGTTGTGTGTGCGCGAGTATGAGTGAGTATTTTACATATTCTGATATTAGGATTTGTGTATCTTTCGTGTTCCTCATGCTTGTATGCGGCCCCGGAATAGCCCGCTCCGGCGTGGATGGGGTCCAACGTCAAATACAAATCTGAGCAGGTCGGTACACCGCCAACTCCGGTGCCAACCGTCAGATCCGTACAAGCCGCCGGCCAAGAAAGAACCGTTGCCGAAGCCTGGCGACATGCATCGCACACAGCATCCGTCCATCACACACCGGACGATCTCCCGACAATCAGCGCCAGCCGTCACAGCCCGTTTCTTGCCCGAGATAATCGGACCAAGATCTCCGATGTACGCAACAGAAGTGGTGGGACAATTAAGAAATCCGTAAACATCAGCATGACAACTGCCAGAAAACCGATGCGATGGCCTCCGGCTGTCCATCCACTATCATACCAGGCCGCTGCCGCCGGTACTCCACCGTCTACAGCCCTACCGGCTGATCGGCGACGTCGCCTGGAACCGTTCAGTTGTCATGCCCGGATGTTCCACCACCAACACAAAGCTGACGGCACTCCACAACAAATAAGCCCGTCGCAACCTCGGCGTACGAAAACGGCTTCAAAATCCACCATGCTGGTCCCGGAGATCGTCTTTGTGCTGCGCTGCGTTCTTGTGATGCCAAGAGGCCGCTTCGTGCAGTATGTTTATCGCGGTGTATCATTATCGGATGTGTGGTATTGTGTCGCCTCCTTTCGTCGGCTCACGGGGAAGGGGGAGGTAATGTGACGTGGACAATTAGAACAGTACCGTCTCTACGAACCAGATCTGCGGCTGGCCTGTCTCGTTCCCACCAATGCACGTGCCGACGCCAGCGCCCGACCCAGATTACGCAAGAGCGTGTCGCCGCTACGCAGCCCCGTTATGCGTGCGAAGTACGGCGGCGGGATATCTGGGCCGGCGCAGTGCGTCACGTGTTGGTCTCGAGTAGCCGGTCCTGCGACCCAGATTCTAACAATATAACGCGCGGTCTTCTGATGTTTAATACACTCTTCTTCCATCGTCTCTACTGTGTTTATCGAACCACCACGCCGGACGAGCTCAGAATGCTCTCCGACACTACACTACAGACTGTTCTTTGTCGGCTCATTGAAGCCGCTCCCAGCTTCAGAACGGCAGCTGAGGTTGATTATTTAATGCACGCTTCGGAATGTTTGCGCTGACGGCATACGGGTGGTCGAGTCGTGTTTTTCAATGTACCTACTGTCTATGATGTTTAAACGTAAGAATAGGTTTGTTTCATGATGTTCATAAAAGCAATAAAGTGATACCACCTTGACAGATAAGTTAACAGATAAGTAACTATTAAGTATTTTTTGATACCACTGCAAAGCAGGGCTGCGGAGTCGGAGTCGGAGTCAGAGTTGGAGTCGGTGATTTTGGCTGGAGTCGAGTCAGAGTCGGAGTCGGTAAAATTTTGCCGAGTCTGACTCCGGCTGTCAGTTATGGGCAGCGTATGGGCAAGGTACTTCTCAAGTGCATTTTCTAGTATGTCTAGTTGACCTCCGGTGGCGATAGCTAAAAAAGTTGTGCCGTTCAATTTGGCTTGCTTTAAATCCTTTGGTATCTAAATTCAATAATAAGGTGGGTACCACAATAAACTAGATAGAACCCAGGTTGTGCCGTCTTCCAGAATATCAACGATTATTTTACCAATGGTCATGATAAATCAACTGGTAAAAAATGGAACGGTTTAAAAGCGACGTGTAGCTTGCACAGGCGAATGAAACATTGTCTCATTCAATGAGGACTCGCTCCGCGCTTCGCGCTCGCTCGTAATGATGGTATGATGGTGTCACAAGACCCAAATTTTCTGCTTCCAGAATTTTAAAATAGGTTATGGTGATAAAATGTATGTACTGAAGAACGGGGCACGTTCTGTCACGGGGCACATTCTGTCAGCGGGTTTTCTCGTGAGCTATCCACCGTAGGTATATTGTTGTTTCGTAGCATATGTTCCATTTTTATTGCAATGGCCCGGTACTATCGAAACAACAACATGCTTGCGGCCGAATTGGTCCAAATTTGAAAAGTTTGTTTTTCAACAGAAATCCAAACTTTTTGAAGTGAACAAACTTTTGGTTATTGTCCATTAACCTTCAAAAATGTTGTTTAGAATGTACGTCGTTTGTGGTGCAAAATAATGAATGTGAATTGCTGCTGAACAACGATTTATGACATTTGTTTCTCACGAACGTGCTCAATTTCATTAAAAAAAAACAGTTTTAATATTTGTGGCTGAATGACGTATATGAGAGGAATTTTTGAGAAAAAAAACTTCACGCTGTTATAAAGTAGGACTATGTATGGCAAAATGTATGGTTCAAAGGTAAAAACCAAGTCGACTGTAACCACATTTAGAAAGAGAGAGTTTTTTTGGTTTTTTTTTTTTTTGGATTTTGTTTTTGTATTTCTTATATTTATGTTTCTTTTTTTTTTTTTTTTTTTATTTTTTTTGTTTTTTTTCACTACGACATCGAGATTAGAGACCATTCAAATACATTGGGGCTGGCGATGTTACAGATTCCAAATCAAATTAGAATTTCTTTGTGATTCGGACCTCAGTGGTTGTTTTAACTTATACCATAAATATTTCAGATGCCAAGCAGCGCAAAATGGCTAATCATCAACTCAAATCTTTTAGTGGAGTAAAGGTGGGACAGATCTTTAAAGATATGATTCTATAGTGTCTTTGGTGCTGTCATGGGGCGACACGAATGTCCAGAATATTGTGCTGAGCGTTTTTTCTGCCCCACTGCTCCCAAGTTTTCAGTAAAAAACGAAAAAGTGTGACCTATGTCGAGTGGGGCAAGTTCTGTTCTGTCACCAAATCTGGAGCAGGTTCTGTCACTGAAACTGTTCATGATTCCTAGTCGTATCGCTTTATAAACGACCATACACAATGATTGCCTGGTTATTTGCATATATGATACGCCACTATAAGCGTAAAACGAATCGGGTGGTGCGATGCGAGTTCACATTATTCGTGCCTTAAGGCCTTTTCTAAGGAATTTTCACTGGGGAGGAGGGGGGATTTCTACTGGCGGATCTAGGCTTCGAGTTTTGGAGAGGCGAAAAGTTTAGCGTACGTTTCGTTAGCGAAAAGTTGTTGACCGGGGGGGGCGCGAGGATGGCCGTCCGGATGTGGTCAGCGCAAAAGAGTCGTGTTTAGCACGGGAGTTAGGGCGAGAAGGGGATCGGGGCCTCATTTAGCAAAGGATTCCATCACTTGAGCCAAGTTGGAGACAGTTAAGCTGCTTTTATTCTCTAGCGCAGTTGACGTGGCGGTGGGATGAAAGGACAAATGAAAAGGCCAGTTAACATGTTTCAAGATATGCCTGATTCGTGCACGGATAACCAAGAAAAACGCACAAAAATGCAGTGTTGGGATCAGTACATGGCCGTCATGTTTCTACAACTAAATTGATGGTGGCGATGAATGAAACCCTCTCTCCCCCTGCAGGGACACCACAGATAACCGTTCGGTGATAACAGAAAGTGTCCCATCAGTGACAGAATGTGACCTCATAGGTGACAGAACGTACCCCATATATGGAGCAGGTTCTGTCGGATGAGTCATCGCCACATTTTCGACACTGGTGTCTAAATAAACTGAGATACCACTTAAACTTCTAAAAACGATTTGAAGCTATTGATGTATGTAACAGTATTGGAAATAATTAATCACCAACTCCTAAAAGTGTGCCCGCCAGGGCCAATTAACAAAAAAGTGACAGAACGTACCCCGGTCTCCCCTACCTACAATTAACGGCTGTTCCATGAAATGAGCGTTTATCTTTAAGCGGGTTTTGTTTTCCTTGCTGGTGGCTACTGCTGGTATCTGCTGACAAAAGCTAGGGCTAAGGTCATTAAGCTTCGCCTCGGTGGTGGTTATTTTGACCACAACAGAGGTTTTTCGAAAATATCACGAAAATGGTAATGCGCATCGGGACTAAATTTATCATAACTGTTTTGAAACTACTTTCCAACATTGTGTGAAACGAAACTTAAGACTTTTGGTCATCTTAGGTCAAGTTAACAAGTCATGTCAAGTGGCCTTTCCTCCTAGACACCAATTGTATAATATAAGATAAAAACTTGAATGATGACACACCCTACTGCACAGTGTCAATAAGTGAATCAGCAGATTAGGACACCAGTTGCGATAGCGCGCGGTGG
>VOPJ01013493.1:0-11291 GCA_014673585.1 Semibalanus balanoides
CCTGTGCCACGGATGAATGGAATGAGCTAGAATGCTCGGATTGGCATTAAAATATACAAAAATGATCGAACTTTTTGACTAATGACCATTTTTTGGCTGGCAGCAGCTAGTTTGGCTGTGAGCGAGCTAAACATGGCAAATTTTGAAGAAAAACTTTCAGGGCCGCGATGAGCGGTCAGAAGATTATTCAAAATATGGTTTTTTTGCTTCCAACGTAATCAGCGTGCAATTTGACACCTAAAACTCTTGTGTGCTAAGGTGCCGTGTGCTTTTTGACCATGCAAACGGTCAAAAAGGGCCCGCCCTAATATGTACACAAACGCCGACAGGAGTTAATTGCACCGGCGTTTAAGTACGGTATCCCCCGCGGCGCACCACCCAGTTAAGGCCGCCGCGTGTGTGTGAGTGTAAGCGATCATGGCGGGGCATAGTTACAGTTCCAGCAGGCAGACGCGGAGCCGGCCGGCAGCACCTACCTCCTGAAACAAGGAACAAAACGAGCTACAGGCCTGCCATCTACCGGCCGACGGTCAAGTCAGAGTTACAGCGCGGCCGCAGGGCGGCGCTAGTGTCCCCGGTGAGTTAGCGTTGCAGTCCCAGCTAGCTAACCGGCATTAGCCGTTTTCACAAAGGATTTGTTTGTACCCGGTAGTACCCGGTAGTACCCGGTAATATTTCGTGCATTTTTGGTAATTGAGTCTAGGAACACAGCTTTTCACAGACATTTTTGGTATCAATTGAAACTTTATAAATTCATGTACAATTACCTGCAGCTGCTCTTACTAAGCAAAATTTCCCGTTAGTTTTCTTTGCATAATCAAATTCATAAACAAATACTACCGGGTACTACCGGGTACAGATAAATCCTTCGTGAAACCGACTTTTGACAGGCTACACAGGGCTGGATCAGTTCCGACAGCAAACGCACTGCTCATGTTTCCCAGGGGATGACGTGCACTACAGTGCACTTCACACGTGCGTCGTGCACAGTGCACAGGCGCGACGGAATCACTGAGGCACATCGGTATTAGGTGGCGGACAGATACAATGCGATGGGCCATGAGTCATGCCATGAGTAGGTAGTAATTACGCTATCAAAACCACGACGTCATCTAAACAGAAATAGTTTCAGGCAAGTTTCTCGGACCCAACATTAAATATAAATCCCCAAGTGCATTATGTCATGCTAAGCACCCCCCATACAATCACAGAAACACATTCGCTGAATAGCACTAGATTCGTACGTTAGCTAACAGTGGTGTGAAACCTCTGCACGACAATGTATGGAACTGACCCCATCCAGAGCAGGGCACAATATGGCAAGGTGCGTAACATTGACCATCTACAGCACCGCGGAGGCTTGGCAGGGATGCCAAACTCTGATATTTCCGGGAAAGGGAGGCCAGAGATATTTCACGTTCTAGGGGCTCTAATGCCCAGCAGTGTTTTGAAATGTAGACTTGCAATAACCAGAGACCTTGATAAAAGACAGACGCTTCTAGCCACAGATAACCGAGGTCGAGACTCGTGTTATCCTGTTATCTGTGGGGTCTGCTGTTAGCTAACATCTAACAAATATAGAAAACAGCTGAGAAAATAAATCTTGACCAGCCCAATCCATCCCAAACCATCCTAACCTGACCCGACAAGTCCGAGGTGAATTTGTATTCCCAACATATGCCATTTGTAATTTCCCGTCTCTGTTCATGCCAACTCTACACGCCTCAACTCCTGCCCCACACTACACATGCGACCCTCCGCCTACCTCAGCTCTACCCCCCCCCTCCTCCCCCAGGCTCTGACCTTGAACTCCCGCTCCGTGACCACGCCCTCAGCGATGAGTTTCTCGGAGTACTTCTGTAGGATGCCGGGCAACTGCCGGACCTTGCTGTACATGAACGGGTGTGTGAACATCGGCTCATCGATCTCATTGTGGCCGTTACGGCGGTACGACACCTGGCGGGGAAAGACGGGAGGGGGAAGGGCGTCAGACAGGGGAGACCTGCGGGAAAGGCGGGGGAGGGGGGTCAGATAGGGAGATTCTGGCGGGGGGCGTCAGACATGGGAGACCTGGCGGGGAAAGGCGGGGGGGGGGGGCCTTCAGGCAGGGGAGACCTGTCGGGGAAAGGCGGGGGGGGGGGCGTCATACATTGGGAGACAAGACACGTGGTGGGTAAAACGACACGTAGAAACGGCACGGGGAGCTGCAGATGAACAGAACGTGAACTGCAGATGCACCTGCAGATGCACACGTGAGAGTCGGGACAGAGCAGTACGTGAACGTTGCACGACACTTCGTAACACTTATATATGGAGGAAAGCAATGCTGCTAATGCATATTGAAAATGCGTGAGCTGATAGCGAATGCCACTGAACCGAATCGTTGAAGTGAACTGAGGATCCTACAAAGCCTGATATCGTCATACGAGACTCAGCGGGTTTCGAATTGGAACAGCTAAGTCTGAAGTTATGCAGCTGTTTAGCACGCAGGTAAAATTCACATGTTCCACGGTTCCCATGTGCAATGGATGCAACTCCACAACAATGTCAACACTCATAGATGCTTCCAGAGAACTCAACAAGCACGGTATCCACCACAGCTGAACACCGCCTTGCATAAATCAACCCACTTCAAAACAAACTTCGACAACAACTTCGATAACAACTTCGACAACAACTTCAACAACTTCAACAACTTCGACAACTTCGACAACAACTTCGACAACAACTTCGACAACAACTTCGACAACAACTTCGACAAAAAAGTCATATCCCTCTAGCGTCAAACCCTTAACCTCACATCTCGCCAATCCCCTACACACAATATCAACGATATTGGTCTTAAGCGCGACGTCGCTAGAGGTCATATTCCCACTCACGATATCGATGACGACGTCCTTATGGAAGGTGTTCCTCCACTCGGCGGCGATCTGACAGACGTGCATCACCGCCTCCGGGTCGTCCCCGTTCACGTGGAAGATGGGGGCGTTCACCACCCGCGCCACGTCAGTACAGTAGGGTGACGAGCGCGTCAGGCGGGGGTCGGTGGTGAAGCCGATCTGGGGGGAGGGGGGTCAGAGGTCAGAGGTCATGATGATGATTTGGGCTTTGAGGCGCTGCAACTACTTGGGTTATGTGGCGCCCAGGGTCAGAGGTCAGGGGTCAGAGGCTAGAGGCTAGAGGCTAGAGGCTAGAGGTTAGAGGTTCAGAGTTAGAGGTTAGAGTCAGAGGTCAACAGGTCAGAGGTCAGAGGTTTCAGAGGTCAGAGGTTAGAGGTTAGAGGTTTAGAGTTTAGAGGCTAGCAGGTTAGAGGTTAGAGGTTAGAGGTCAGAGTCAGAGTCAGAGGTCAGAGGTCAGAGTCAGAGGTCAGAGGTCAAAGGTCAGAGGTCAAAGGTCAGAGGTCAGAGGTCAGATGTCAGAAGTCAGAGGTAGAGCTTAGAGTTAAGGTTAGAGGTAGAGGTTAGAGGTTAGAGTTAGAGGTTAGAGGTCAGAGGTTCAGAGGTTAGAGGTCAGAGGTCAAATATCAGGAGATCAGAGATCAGAGATCAGAGTCAGAGGTCAAGGTCAGAGGTCAGATATCAGAGGTTCGGAGGTCAGAGGTCAAGAGTTCAGAGGTCAGAGTCAGAAGGTCAGAGGTCAGGTCAGAGGTCAGAGGTCAGAGGTCAAGGTCAGAGGTCAGAGGTCAGAGGTCAGAGGTCAGAGGTCAGAGGTCAGAGGTCAGAGGTCAGAGGTCAGATATCAGAGGTCAGAGGTCAGAGGTCGGAGGTCAGATGGGGTCCAGCAGTGACAGATGAGGTAAGACAGTGCCGATAAGAAGCGATACTAGCGGGCCTGCTTTATCCTCCCGCTACACGGCCAGACCATCCTCCCGCTACACGGCCAGACCATCCTCCCGCTACACGGCCAGACCATCCTCCCGCTTGACACCGCCCAGACCATCCTCCCGCTTACACGGCCAGACCAATCTCCGCTACCGGCCAGACCATCCCCCGCTACACGGCCAGATCCATTCCTCCGCTAACACGGCCAACCATCCTCCGCTACAACGGCCAGACATCCTCGCCGTACACGGCCAGACCATCCTCCCGCTACCACGGCCAGACCATCCTCCCGCTACACGGCCAGACCATCTCCCGCACCACGGCCAGACCATCTCCCGCTACACGGCCAGACCATCCTTCCCGCCACACGGGCCAGACCATCCATCCCGCTACACGGCCAGACCATCCTCCCGCCACCACGGCCAGACCATCCTCCCGCTACACGGCCAGACCATCCTCCCGCTACACGGCCAGACATCCTCTGCTACACGCCAGACCATCTCCCGCTACACGGCCAGGACCATCCTCCCCTACACGGCCAGACCATCCTCCCGCTACACGCAACCCATCCTCCCGCGTACACGGCCGACCATCCTCCCGCCACACGGCCAGGACCATCCTCCCGCCACAGCGGCCAGACCCATCCTCCCGCTACACGGCCAGACCAATCCTCCGCCACACGGCAACCATTGCCCGCGCTACACGGGCCAGACCATCCTCGCTACACGGCCCAGACCATCCATCCGCTCACGGCAGACCATTCTCCCGCTACACGGCCAGACCATCCTCCGCGCTACACGGCCAGACCAGCCTCCCGCTACACGGCAGACCATCTCCCGCCACACGGCCAGGACCATCCTCCCTGCTACACGGCCAGAATCCTCCCCTCACGGCCCAGACCATCCTCCCGCTACACGGCCAGCCATCCTCCCGCTACACGGCCAGACCCCATCCTCCCGCTACACGGCAGACCATCCTCCACTACACGGCCAGACATCCTTCCGCTACCACGGCCAGACCATCCTCCCGCTACACGGCCAGACCATCCTTCCCGCTACACGGCCAGACCATCCTCCCGCCTACAACGGCCAGACCAAATCCTCCCTTACACGGCCAGACCATCCTCCCGCTACACGCCAGACCATCCTCCCGCTACACAGGCCAGACCATCTCCCGCCACACGGTCAGACCATCCTCCGCTACACGGCCAGGACCATTCCTCCCGCTACAACGGCAGACCATCCTCCCCGCTCACGGCAGGACATCCTCCCGCTACACGGCAGACCATCTTCCCGCTACACGGCCAGGACATCCTCCCGCTACACGGCCAGACCATCCTCCCGCTACACGGCCAGACCATCCTCCCGCTTAACAAGGTCAGACCTCCTTCCCGCTACAACGGTCCAGACATCCTCCCGCTACGAAGGTCAGACCATCCTCCCGCTACAAAGGCCGACCATCCTCCCGCGTACAAGGCCGACATGCTCGCCGCTACCCGGCCAGAGCCATTCCTCCCGCTTACACGTCCAGGACCATCCTCCCGCTACCCGGTCAGACCATCTCCCGCTACACGGCCAGACCATCCTCCCGCTACACGGCCAGACCATCCTCCCGCTACAAGGTCAGACCATCCTCCCGCTACACGGCCAGACCATCCTCCCGCTACACGGCCAGACCATCCTCCCGCTACAAAGGTCAGACCATCCCTCTCCGCATACACAGAGCCAGACATCTTCCCGCCACACGGCCAGACCATCCTTCCCGCTACACGCCAGAACCATCCTCCCGCCACACGGCCAGGACATCCTCCCGCTACACGGCCAGACCATCCTCCCGCTACACGGCCAGACCATCCTCCCGCTACACGGCCAGACCAGCCTCCCGCTACACGGCCAGACCATCCTCCCGCTACACGGCCAGACCATCCTCCCGCTACGGCCAAGACCTCCTCCCGCCTACACGGCCAAGGAACCAATTCCTCACGCTACACGGCCAGACCATCCTCGCCGCTACACGGCCAGACCATCCTCCCGCTACAAGGTCAGACCAAAGACACACCATGGAGGCGGCTTAGCAGGAGCGTCGTAAGGCGACGCGTTCAATCACAAATGATATCCAACTTAGAAAATGTCAGCTAACTCAATGAACCGATAATATCGACACCGCATACATTAATTACACATCGACACACACCTCAATCAAACCCAAACACTCGCACACCTTAACAGTGATATCTGCCAACACCTTAATCTCGAAGCCCCATCGAGTCGAGCGCTCTACCCTCACGCTCTACACTCTACCGCACGATCAAGCCCGGTCCTACCTGTTATAAACCACTATGTGTTTGGTGGCCGTGTGTGACTGTGTCTGTGTGACTGTGTCTGTGTGACTGTGTCTGTGTGACTGTGTCTGTGTGACTGTGTCTGTGTGACTGAGTCTGTGTGACTGAGTTTGTGTGACTGTGTATGTGTGGCTGTGTCTGTGTGACTGTGTCTGTGTGACTGTGTCTGTGTGACTGTGTCTATGTGTCTGTGACGGTGTGACTGGGTGACTGCGACTGAGTGAGTGAGTGACTGAGTGACTGAGTGACTGTGTGACTGAGTGACTGTGCGACTGAGTGACTGAGTGACTGTGTGACTGTGTGTGTGACTGTGTGACTGTGTGACTGTGTGACTGTGTGACAGTGTGACGACGGCGTGACAGTGTGACAGTGTGACAATTGTGACAGTGTAACGGCGTGACAGTGTGACCGTGTGACTGTGTGACAGTGTGACAGTGTGACGGTGTGACGGTGTGACTGTGTGACGGTGGACAGGTGACAGCGGGGAGGGGTGACATCATCTCACCTGGTTATTAACCACTAATGTGTATGGTACCGTGAGTGGTGTACGCCGGCAGATCAGACAGGTGAATTGTCTCGTAAACCACGCCCTGGCCGGAGAAGGCGGCGTCTCCGTGCAGCAGGATCGACATCACCTGGGGGGAGAGGAGGGAGGCGGCATGGTCAGCTAGTGCAGCAGAGCACCGAGTCTTGTACAATGCGCGTCACAGCCGACCACACACCGCGGCACAGTCTGGAGCTGATGACCCCGGCCGTCTCCGACTGAGCGCCAGCGGCAGGGATTCGAACCGGCACAGACCACCACTAAGAGGAACACATTGCGGCTTAACGACATGCTACCGCATACGATGTACAGCTGAGGACCAGATCGCAGGGGATAGTTCACTAAGTACGTTACTGAGCAGCATGTACTGAAATAGATGACCGGTGAAGGAAACCAAACGGCAAGCAGCCGGTAATCGTAGCTTCATCAGAGGCTTTCACAGAACAGCAAAAGTTATCCTCATCAAAGTACTACGGGGAGATAAATGGATGGATGATGAATCCGAAATGGGCTTTGCTTTCCATACAAATTACAAATGCCAGAGCCAGCAAGTTTAAGGGGCATGTTTAAGCAGTTTACGTAAACTGCCCCCAGGGCACTTATTCTATGCCATGACGTCACTGGCAGATGACGGCCAACAGCGATGTTTACGTAAACGTACGCAAAAGTAGCGCAACTGATACATTTTTGGTTTTGTTTTGAGGAGCATAGGACAAAAAGAAAAAGGGAAGTGCAAAACTGCTATTGTAATTTATACTACGAATTCGAGAGGTGCATAGCCCTAAAACATATAAACGTTTAACTTCAAAGATGACAGGCAGTATCGACGAAAAACTAATTATTGGCGATTCAGAGAAAGCTATGACGCCTATGAAAAAGGTGGCGACAGCAAAGATGACTTGGAAGACCGTCTCGATGACGACATCAAACTGGAAGTGGATTTTCGCACAGACTGACCTTGTTCCCCTCGTTGTCGCCCCGGCCACTGACCTTGTTCCCCTCCGTGTCCCGGTCACTGACCTTGTTCCCCTCCGTGTCCCGGCCACTGACCTTGTTCCCCTCCGTGTCGCCCCGGCCACTGACCTTGTTCCCCTCCGTGTCGCCCCGGCCACTGACCTTGTTCCCATCCGTGTCCCGGTCACTGACCTGTCCCCTCTCCGTGTCCGTCCCTATCCGGTCACTGACCTTGTTCCCCTCCGTGTCCCGGTCACTGACCTTGTTCCCTCCGTGTCGTCCCGGTCCTGACCTTGTTCCCTCCGTGTCGCTCCCGGCCACTGACCTTGAGTTTCCTCGTGTCGCCATCACTTGACCTTGCGTCCCCTCTCCGTGTCCCCCGTCACTGACCTTGTCCCTCTCCGTTCCCGGCCACTACCTTGTCCCCCTCCGTGTCGTCCCGGCCACTGACCTTGTTCCCTCTCCGTGTCCCAGTTCACTGACCTTGTTCCCGGCTCCGTGTCGCGTCCGGCCTACTGACCTTGTTGTCCCTCCGTGGTCGTCCCGGCCACTTGACCCTTGTTCCCCTCCTGTCGTCCGGCCAACTGAACGCTTGTTCCCTCCGTGTCGTCCCGATGCCACTTGACCTTGTTCCCTCGTTGTTCGCGCGGTAAGAACTGTTCGGCTGTGTCTTGCCCTGCACCACAGGATCGGCCTGCCTCCATGGTGGCCCCGGATTGGACACGTATAGCATCCGCAGGTTCTTTATTTTCGTCACGCGTTCAGACGCTCCACATAGGTGCCCAGGTGGTATTTGACGTCACCGGAGCCCTGCAATGACGTCATACACGCAGTTCAGACGCTCCACATAGGCAGGAATAAGATAATAACAGGGATCGGCGACTGAACGGTTTTTAGCTACCAGAACATTGTGAAAATGTGTGCCAGTTAACATCAATTAGTTCGTGATAATTCGTGATAGATCTTGAAGCGTACTTTCTCTTTATTCCAATATTACATTCCGCAAACAGATGATTTATCGCAATACATATAGAACATTGCTGACTTTCCTGAAAGTTGATATCAGGCTGGAACGATGTCACGAGCAGATTTCTGCTAATTGATAACGCGCAACAAGCTCTGCTTAGCGCGGGTCCTGACCTCGGAAAGCCATCCATACAAAACATTCGGACTAAATTTTGTATACGGACTAAATGTATACAGAAATGTAGAAAAACAGCATATCTTGAAAATCCCAGAGCCTAAAGTGAGTCCATTTGAGGTTGCATATAGACAGGGAATAGGGGCACCTGTTCTGGGGTACTGCAAGACTGGAGAGGCCACACCTGTCATTCAGTATGTAATCAATGTCCTACTGTCACAATTACACCACACAACCATCACCAACATCACACAACGTTGTCACTACTGTGACAACATCACACAATCCGGGGATATGTCACCAAATTGACGTCACAGCTATGAAGTCACGCGCTCTACCCACCTCGTCCGCCACCTCGAGCGCGGCGAACTGTGAGAAGATCTGCTCCAGTGGCTTCCTGCAGATGTTGGCCAGCACGTTCAGCCGCCCGCGGTGAGACATTCCTGTCGACAGCAGCATGGTGGTGATCATGGTGGTGATGGTGATGGTGATGGTGATGGTGATGGTGATGGTGATGGTGATGGTGATGGTGATGGTGATGGATTGATGGTGATATTAAGTATATTTTCCCAAATCTGGTATGTTTTGATTGCATGGATTTCCCTGCTCAGGACCCAACAACATGAAAAACTGAACGCCAATGATCAATTAACAAGTCGGCATCAGCAGTTGAAGCTCCATTTATGTGAAATGGTGGGTGCTCCCAGCAATACAGTATAGTCTTCACTATTTATGATGATTTATGTTGACATCCTCTGTAAAACTTAGCAATGCCACTATGTAACGAAAAGAGCACCCCGATATTGTACGTCTTTACTTTTCACAGTCGTTCCCAAACTTCAGCCATCTTGTTTGACCTCAGACAGCCTACCGTAAAACAGATGTGGTCCCACCGACATACCCACTCCGACTGACAACATACACCCATGACCTGAGACCCACCTGACATGACCTGAAACCCACCTGAATATACCCTGCATACGATGATATTCCACCCAGGACCTCCGCCCCATCTATCTATCATACGATAATCCACGTACCCATAATGGCCAGTCCATCTTGAGATCTACGTATCAATGATGAACTGCCTGACCTGAGATCTACGTAC
Organism: Semibalanus balanoides; assembly: GCA_014673585.1. Classification (NCBI taxonomy): domain Eukaryota; kingdom Metazoa; phylum Arthropoda; class Thecostraca; order Balanomorpha; family Balanidae; genus Semibalanus; species Semibalanus balanoides. The sequence goes on from VOPJ01013493.1 coordinate 9,910, forward strand.
CTAAGATAAACTGCATGGCCTGAGATCTACGTATCAGTGATTAACTACCTGACCTAAGATCTTACGTATCAATGATGAACCGCCTGGCCCAAGATCTACGTACCTAATATTAACTGCATGGCCAGAGACCTATGATGAACCTATGATGTACCTATGATGAACTGCCTGGCCTGAGATCACATACCGACCCGACCGACCCGACCCGACCCGACCCGGTCGGTCGGGTCGGGTCTCCTATAAATTCCCTGCAATGAAGTGTCCAGCTCCAGCCTGAGATATTCTACGTACCCATGACGAACGACTCGACGCCCATCACGGAGCTGATGTCGATGATGTGCTTCATGGCGGGGATCAGAACCTCACCGCCCTCCAGTCCAAAGCGCTTCTCAGACGACCACTTGCGGGCCAGGAACGACTCGAACCTACAGCGGCCCACAGCATCAGCACACACACACACACTGATAGACATATATATACAGCTGATACATAGACAGACCTGAGAGACAGAGAGACAGAGAGACAGAGAGACAGAGAGACAGAGAGACAGAGAGACAGAGAGACAAGAGACAAGAGACACACGAGAGACAAGAAGAGACCAGAGAGGACAGATACGATAGACCCAGAGGAGACAGAGGAGACAGAGCGAGACAACAGAGATAGACAGAGAGACCAGAGAGACAGAGAGACAGAGGACGCGGACGAACAAGAGGACAGGCGACGAGACCAGAGAGACAGAGAGACAGAGAGACAGAGGAGAACAGAGAGAACATGAGAGAGACAGGAGAAGAGACAGAAGAGACAGAGAGACAGACGATGAGACAGAGAGACAGAGAGACAGAGGAGACCAAGAGAGGACAGAGGACAGAGAGACAGAGAGACAGAGAGACAGAGAGACAGAGAGACAGAGAGACAGAGAGACAGAGAGACAGAGAGACATTGGCAGAGACAGAGAGACACAAATACAAAGATACAAAAAGACAGACACATACACATATACAGCACACATATACAGAGACACATAGCAAGAGACAGACATAGACGCAGAAACACACACAGAGAGACACACAAGCAGGGATACGGAGACAGACATACAAACAAACACAGAAGCACAGCGAGACACATACAAAACACAGAGACAGACACATCAGCCACACAGACAAACAGAGGGTCACTTCTCTGAAGACCATGCACCATTTGCGCGACAGAAACGGCTCGAACCTCATGGGCGCCAGCACACACATACACATAAATCAAATATAAACATATAAACACTCATACGGACAGTCGTTCCCAACCCTTTTCGAAGGGCGATCCCTCCAGGCGAGCACGCCTAGAGGGCTTCATCCTCCTTGCCAGAGGTAATTTTACCATGTATAGATTCC
>VOPJ01013499.1:0-11171 GCA_014673585.1 Semibalanus balanoides
ATAGGGCAAACTTCTCGTGCTCCGAGCCGCTCTTGTTTAGCGAGTTGGAGAAAACGAACTTCAGTATCGTCTTCTGGGTCCTCAGGGCAAAAGAAAATCATTGGGCCGTTTTGAATCTTGACTAGCGACACACCCTACTCTACAGTCTACCTACACATGACGGTGCCTTCCTGCTCGTTCCCAGCGCGCGTCCTGTCCTCCAAAACAGAGATAGCTCGAGAGCAGCTATACACCTTAAATGATAGACAACGGCAGCAGTAGCTGCAAATGTTACCCCTCGCCCTGCTGGGGGATTTACCCCTTGAGGTTTTTTGGGATGCTACACAGCTATTTGGGCATCAATTACTTACACTATCTGCATATTTGAGGTTCATCTTTAACATCTGTAATCTGTAGGTATCTGTATGCTGGAAAAATATTATTCTCTTTGCACCCTATACATGATGAAAAGATAGAAGCTTGCGATTTTAGCTCCAAATATGAAGATACCAAATCATTCAAGTTTTCTAGGGCAGATACAAATATCATGAGGGCCACAATGAGGGCTGCATGAGGACTTCATGAGGGCCACAACAAAACCGAGTGCTGAACACAGCAAATATATCATTATCTTCCCTGGAAAACTAGGATGATTCTACATATATACAGATTCTACACACATATATACAGATTCTATGTATGTGAAAATTGGACCCCAGGTCATCTCAGGTCAGGTCACCAGATCACGTCAAGTGGCCTAACCTCCAAAAAATGTGTGTGGTCGTGCCAAAGCCACAGTGTTTGCCCGAGAGATTTGAAACTTTACAATATTTCATCAGGTCATAATTGCCTACAATTCGTTTATCTAGGATTTTTGTTGCATCGATGAACTAAGGCCAGATCAATTTTGTGACCTCCCTATTATAAGTCAATGGGAAAATACACAACTGTTTAGTGTTTCCTGTTCAGAGAATATGCATTGGATCAGGCAAAGTCTATCAGAATCATGCTATTTTAGCTCATGATTATTGATGACTCTGGTGCAATTGCTGCTCAGTGGCTTCTACAAGGTCAGCTGAGGTCATCTGAGGTAACCAGAACTTATTTAACAATTAAACCTTTTAAAATGTTTTCAAATGTTTCGCACATTAATCCATCGTGAAAACGGCCGATGACTCTTGATGCAATAACGAATAAAGATATAGGCGTGCGAATGACACCACTCTCATCTGAACAGGAAGCAGTTGTGTATTTTCCCATTGACTTATAACAGGGAGGTCACACAATTTATATGGCCTTAGTTTGTCTCGTCAAGTCGCAGTACCCTTTATACAGCACGATCTACCTGGGTTACCAAATGACATTGACCTGAGGTAAAATGTTGAAGTTGACCTAATTCATATCTTAATATATTAGTATATTTCGAACCGTCTTGAAGCTAAAAAATGCGGTGCTAAAATATGTGCTCTATGTTTAGCCCATACAAAGTTATTCACGAAAACCCTTTTTCAGAAAATGTAAACGTGACATGGTGACCTTTAGAAACTAAACTATTGATCTGCGTTACAATTTAGGGCATCAATGACGATTGCATTTTGCAGCAGCTTTTCATTGACTGTTTTCCTGTTTGTTCCTAGCTGTCATATAGTTCCCGACATACTTTTGTTTTAGCGAAGTCCTATACTTTGAAAATGTGATCTTTGATGACCTCTGGTCTCGGTGACCTCAATAATGACCTGAGCCAAACATTTCCATGAGGGACTTTGATGTCCTTGTCGAGAGCTTTCAAACATTATTTTCCGCGTAGCCAATAGCCTCACAGGCATCTATCTCAGGGGCGATGTCTTCTGAAAATGATTGTTAGGTCTCCAATGCTAATTTTATATATTTTAAAGTCTCTTACCATGCAACGCCATTAGTCTAACGTTAAAATGTGAAGTTATTGGTAGGGCAGAAAACGACACCCATGATCCATTTGCTCCCAGCCCAGATCAGCCTCGCTCGCTCCGAGCTTTTCCATTCAGCGACACTGACGGATCAACTTAGAAACATTAGTTCAGATAAGCACCGCATGATGGCCACACATGGTGGCATCACTTCAGCAGCGACTACTGCTAATACCGATTATAGAAGATGGAACTACGAGTGGCAAAATATAACACGTAAAAGATGTCACTCGTACAAAAGATATACGAGTGTCAAAGAGCATCACCAATAATGAACGTCTGTCAAGACAGCAACAGACAACAGTTTCAGATTCACATTCAAATTCACATTCGGACACCCTCCAAATTGGATGAAACTTGGTGTAGGGGAGAGTGCCCAAACTGCGTCAGGTTTCCTAAATCCGCCCATGTCAATATCTCGAAAAATGTCAAGCCCCATATTATTTTTGTGCATATCTATTAACCCCCGCATCACTAACTGATTAATTCGGTCTGCTTGTCGCAGCTAAAGTCAGTTGTCGCTGTCAGGAAGTTATTTTTCGAAATGTTGTGTTTTTCTATCTGGACATCAGTGTTTACTGCACTGTTTATGTTTTCTGTGAAGTAAGAAAGAAGCTGAAGTGGCTTAATTAGGATTAGGCAAATGCATTTGCAATCGCTTTTGAGCAATAGCCACATTCAAAATAAAAACATGTCCGTCATATTTAATGTTTTCCCCGATTGCAGTGAATTTCGAATCGCGCCCATAACATATTGGCGCCCAGGTCACTATTAACACTTTGCGCCCATGGCGCATTAAGGCACCCGTGGTACTTTGGACCCGTGGTAATAGGACCTCAATGGTATTTGACCTTGTGAGATCTTAAAACAATTTTTTCCCCCAATAAATCAGTACGTGAAACTTCCGTTCAAATATAACTACGCACAATAATGTGAAACCGAACGGTTTTTAAATTTCGTATGATTTGCGAAAGGTCGAATAACATGTTAAATAACATTGGAAAAAGTAAGGGTCACCATAAAATGCGCCCGGTCAATGGTGCAATTAGGGCACGCCTGTGCCTATATGCCCTTGTGCGGCAAAGGTCTGCGAAAAATCCTACAGCTACCATCACAGGTGATTCGATTGTTAAATGATGAGTTATTTTGCATAAGAAATGTCCGGATCGTGTACTGAAGCTGCATTTAATATTCATAGATATATGCTAAAGCACATTGAGTGCTTTTGGCTTTAAAGGGAATAGTTCACCTTTAACATGAGGGTTTGAGTTGAGGTAAGCCCTTTTGTGCGCAGTGCTCGAAAACGACTTGTGACGCTTTTCACATTTCCAAGAACCTCTAATTATTAATATTGCAGTCCTAAAAGTCGGGTCCGGGTATACCGGAACTCAATCGCTGATTGGGCTGGATTTTGGCTGAGTTGACGCATGAATTATGACGCACAGACTGCACGTAACCTTGGGGAAAGTGTAAGTGCTGACAAAACCATACTGTTTCAGTAACCTCATCTCTTTATTGCAGAATGAAACTTTGTAAGGTAATGCTATGCATAGTGATTTTTGATGTTTAATTCTTCTATACAACATTTTTATAACAATGTTCTGTGCGTATGCGTAGCGCTTCCAGCGCTGGCCCTGAAACGTTCCAGCTCGTCGTACAAATTATTGATCTGTCCCCTTCCCCACCACCGAACCCAACCTCGTACGAGTACGCGCGTGTCGCTGTTGTGATTGGCCGCCCGCGGCGCAGCCGCCCGCTGAGTGACAGGAGCCGACCGGCGAGACCGGTACGCCATTGACGTGTAACCGTGCCATTGACCTTGTGGTTGTGACACATAAGTCCCACGAGGGACGCCCGAGCACGGAGCAGTGAGCGGAGCGATGGCGGACGCTACATTTCATAGTGATATATAATAGTGACGAAGTACCTACCTTTAAAGCAAGTACTATGTCGATGGTTTCAAAGCGTTGTATTTTTCCGATCTTCAAGCAGTAACTTGGGCAAGACCAAACATTATACGACACGAATCCCTCGCTAAATCGATGACGTTTGCGTGCTTTCAGCCATGCTGATTTCGCATTATTTGAGAAAAAGTTAATTATCAACAAATACATTGACATGTGAATTACTGTTTTCCGCGTAAACTATTAGTTTCTTTGACTTACTAGTAATATTGATACTTAATTTCTGTGCTTCTTCATTCATTCTGAGCTTTTCTCTTTTTTTCCAGGGTGAACTATTCTTAAGGGGGGCAGCAATATGGGCACTCTCCCCTACGCAATGAAGTTTATAACATGGCCATTAACGGAAATGTTGAAGTCTGTTGGGCGCCAAGCATTAATTACTTTGACCTCCAGAGGTCATCAAAGTTTCTAGGCACAGGGTACCCCCAGAATTGAATCAAAACTTGGTGTATTTATTACTTAACATGGCCATTACGATCCTGAGTCTGTGGCGCCATCTACTTTGCCTCCAGAGGTCCAACACAATTTCTGAGTGTTACAGGGATGACCCCCATAATTGAATCAACTAATGTAATTATGTATTAAGCAAAGGCCATTGTCGATGCTGAGTCTGTTTGGGCGCGACATTCCAATACTTTGACCTCCAAAGGTCACAAAGTTTTCTGAGTTCACAGGCGTGACCCCTCAGAATTTGGATAGAATTGGTTTACGTTGCAGTTTAAGCATGGTGATTACGATCCTGAAGTCCTGTTGGGGCACCAATAAAATTTGACCTCCAAGAGGATTATTAATTTTGATGATTAACTTTCCAGATCACATTCGGATTTCGGACCCCTCATAATTGATAAAAATTGTGTACAATGTTGGATTTAGCATGCCATTAACGATGCTGAAATCTGTTTGGGGCGCCACATTAAATACCTCTCGCACCTCTAGAGTCCCAGCACTTCTCTGACGCGTCGACGCGCGCTCGCATCTCGACATTATGATAGAACTTGGTGTACGTACACAGTTTACATGGTGATTATTATTGGCTTAAGTCGTTGGGCGCCACATTACAAAACTTGACTCCAGAGGTCATCAAAGTTTGAGGTAACAGGGTGACACCTCAGAATTTATTCAAACTGGTGTACTTATGTAGTTTAACAGCTGCCCTCCATACGCTCGCTCGACAATCTAATGGCGCGCACAAAATTCTGAACAGCACGCGCATGACATCTTACGCATCTCACATCTCAGCAATTCACATTCGACTGTCCGGGACCCCCCTCAGAATTTGATAAAAGTTTGTGTGTCATATGTAGTTACGTATGCCATAACGATGCTGAACTAGTATTGTGCGCCCACATTAAATAACTCTTGACCTCCAGAGGTCACCGAAAGTTTTGAGGTTTACAGGGTGCCACTCAGAATAGATAGAACCTGGTGCTACGTATCAGTTTAACATGGTATAAGATACTGAAGTTGTTGGGCCGCAAAAATTAAAAACTTTGACCTCCAGAGGTCACTCAAGTTTGAGGTCACAGGGTGACCCTTCAGAACTTATGGGTCCCACTCTGGTGTACTATATAGTTTAATATGGCCACTTACGATGCTGAAGTCTGTTTGGGCGCCAACATTAAACAATTGACCTCCAGAGGTCATCAAATGTTGCAGCACTCTCCACTTCGCGCACTCACATCTCGCGCATCTCGCACAGACATTCGCATCACGCTTCGCTGTACAAGTAGTTTAGCGTGGCCATAACGATGCTGAAATCTGTTGGGCGCCACATTAAATACTTTGACCTCCAGAGGTCACCAAAGCTTCTGAGGTCACAGGGTGAACCCCTCAGAATTGGATAGAACTTGGTGTAAATATGCAGTTTAATATGGTGATTACGATGCTGAAGTCTGTTGGGCGCCACATTAAAAACTTTGACCTGCAGAGGTCATCAAAATGTTTGAGGTCACAGGGTGACCCTTTCAGAATTTATTCAAACTTGGTGTGCTTATGTAGTTTAACATGGTCAATACGATAAAGAAGTCTATTGGGCGCCACATTAAAAAAAAATACCTCCAGAGGTCGTCAAATTTTCAGATTCACATTAAGATTCACATTCGGATCTCGGACCCCCTTAGAATTTGATTAAAGTTTGTGAACATATGTAGTTTAGCATGGCCATAACGATGCTGAAATCTGTTGGGCGCCACATTACAAACTTTGACCTCCAGAGGTCATCAAGAGGTTAAAGTATTTGATGGTCTCTGGAGGTCAAAGTATTTAATGTTGGCGCCCAACAGACTTTCAGCATCGTTATGGCCATGCTAAACTACATATGTGCACAATTTTTAATCAAATTCTGAGGGAATGCCGAAATCAGAATGTTAATCTGAATGTGAAATCTGAAAATGTTGACGACCTCTTGGAGGTCAAAATTGTGTTAATGTTGGCGCCCAACAGACTTCAGCATCGTAATGGCCATGTTAAACTACATAAGTACACCAAGTTTGAATAAATTCTGAAGGGGTCACCATGTGACCTCAAACTTTGATGACCTCTGGAGGTCAAAGTTTTCATGTGACGCCCAACAGACCTCAGCATCGTAATCACCTTGTTAAACTGCATACGTATACCAAGTTCTATCTAATTCTGAGGGGATCACCCTGTGACCTCAGAAACTTTGGTGACCTCTGGAGGTCAAAATATTTAATGTGGTGCCCAACAGATTTCAGAATCGTTATGGCCATGCTAAACTACAAATGTACACAAACTTTTATCAAATTCTGAGGTGGTCCGAAATCCGAATGTGAATCTGAATGTAAATCTGAAAATTTGATGACATCTAGAGGTCAATTTTTTAATATGGCGCCTAACAGACTTCAGCGTCGTAATGGCCATATTAGACTACATAAGTACACCAAGTTTGAATAAATTATGAAGGGGTCACCCTGTGACCTCAAACTTTAATGACCTCTGGAGGTCAAAGTTTTTAATGTGGCGCCCAACAGACTTCAGCATCGTAATCACCAAGTTGAATTGCATACGTACACCAAGTTCTATCCAATTTTGAGGGGGTCACCCTGTGACCTCAGAAACTTTGGTTACCTCTGGAGGTCAAAGTATTTAATGTGGCGCCCAACAGATTTCAGCATCGTTATGGTCATGCTAAACTACATATGTACACAAACTTTTATGAAATTCTGAGGGGGTCCGAAATCCGAATGTGAATCTGAATGTGAATCTGAAAATTTTATGAACTCTGGAGGTTACATTTTTTAATGTGGCGCCCAACGAACTTGAGCATCGTAATGGCCATGTTAAAATTTAAAAGTACACCAAGTTTGAATACATTCTGAAGGGGTCACCCTGTGACCTCAAACTTTGATGACTTCTGGAGGTCAAAGTTTTTAATGCAGCGCCCAACAGACTTGAGCATCATAATCACCATGTTAAACTGCATACATGCACCAAGTTCTATCCAATTATGAGTGGGTCACCCTGTGACCTCAGAAGCTTTGGTGGCCTCTGGAGGTCAAAGTATTTAATATGGCGCCCAACAGATTTCAGCATCATTATGGCCATGCTAAACTACATATGTACACAAACTGTTATCAAATTCTGAGGGGGTCCGAAATCCGAATGTGAATCTGAATGTGAGTCTGAAAATTTGATGACCTCTCGAGGTCAATTTTTTATTGTGGCGCCCAACAGACTTCAGCATCGTAATCACCATGTTAAACTGCATACGTACACCAAGTTCTATCCAATTCTGAGGGTGTCACCCTGTGACCTCAGAAACTTTGTTGACCTCTGGAGGTCAAAGTATTGAATGTGGCGCCCCATAGACTTCAGCATCGTAATGGCCATGTTAAAGCTTCATAGTGCACTAAGTTTCATTCAATTTGAAGGGGGTCCAGAATGTGAATCTGAAACTTTGAAGACCTCTGGAGGTCAAAGTATCAAATGTGGCGCCCAACAGACCTCAGCATCGTAATGTCCATGTTAAACTACATAAGTACACCAAGTTTGCTTCAATTCTGAGGGGGTCACCTGTGACCTCAGAAACTTGTATGACCTCTGGAGGTCAAAGTATTGATCGTGGCGCCCAACAGACTTCAGCATCGTAACGGCCATGTTAAACTACATAATTACACTAAGTTTGATTTAATTCTGAGGGGGTCACCCTGTAACCTCAGAAATTTTGATGACCTCTGGAGGTCAAAGTATTTAATGTGGCGCCCAATAGACTAAGGCATCGTAATGGCTATGTTAAACTACCTAAGTACACCAAGTTTTTTGCTTCAATTCTGAGGGGGTTACCTGTGACCTCAGAAACTTTTATGACCTCTGGAGGTCAAAGTATTGAATGTGGAGCCCAACAGACTTTAACATCGTAATGGCCATGTTAAACTTCATACGTACACCAAGTTTCATCCGATTAGGAGGGTGTCCGAATGTGAATCTGAATGTTAATGTGAATTTGCTGCTGTCTTGACAGACGTCAATTTGGACTAGCCACACCATTTGTCTACGGTGGATTTTGACTTTCATTTCAACTGGAGCCCTACGAAATATTGCATACCTAATTAATGCTGATTTTAAAACACTTCAAAATGAAAAAAAATGATACGATAATATAGGTGTGCTTATGATCGTAAAACAATAGGTTTTTCATTCAAAATAATCTCAGACAGGTAAATTGTATCAGCTTTAAACACCAGCGCCGTTTTTGAGGAAACATATTTCGACTCTTTTTCTGAAAGATATGCCTCACCACACGCCTGATATCTTCCGGTTAGAACCATCGAGCGAAGCTTTCCACGTGCGTCCACGATTCACGGAGCGTTGCAGGAGGGTTGTGCGAAAATTTGGTGAACGCCACCGACCAGAACAAATAGTCGAGGTCTGGACTGCGAGAGAGCTACGTCCTATCAGTCAAGTGGGTGGTGGCATGTCTGTCAAATATATCCGCGAAATGTAATTTATAATAGATACCCGTAGGTACCCTACAGATTATACCTGTGCTGTGGTGACACTCGACCTGGATTTTCCGCTGTCAATGTGCCAACTCATGATGTGTCGGTTCGCGACCGCGGGTGCTTGGCTGTGCTCTTGTTATCAGTCAATGTCAATGTGTCAATGTGCCGACTCATTATGTGTCGGTTCGCGCCCGCGGGTGTTTGGCTGTAATAATTTTACCAGTGCGAGCAGATGTACTGTTGGAGTTATTATTTCTACCAAATTTTATTTGGGATCGCACAGCATTTCAAATCAAGTTACATGCACGCTATGTTTTTTTCTTCAGAAAGTCATAATTAAGTAGTCAGCGCATTTATATTACTTTTAGTTTTTATTATATTTGCTGGAAATGCAGAAGGCTGATAACAGCTCTTAACTAAAGCTGCAGATTAAAGCTCATAAGCGGAAATAAGTTTATGAGAAAGTAATGTAGTCCTCATGAAGTGTGTAACCATTTGTACTTTTTATTTTCATTTCATCTACATTTGTAATGTCATATGTACGACACGCCGCCTTATGGCGTCACCACAGGGGGGGGGGGACCAAAGCAGCAAGTATACCCAATGCCTCTAACCCTTTCCAACTGCCAACACATGGTGACCCCAGAGATGACACAGATCGGTAGTGACTTTGAAGTTTGGGGTCGACAAAAGTGGAGAAAGCTGATGAAGCTCTCAGACTCGGCTCGTCACTAAATCTGCAATTTTCGTAAATTGTTGTTCCATATTCCCTGAAAAAGATTTTAAGAGATGATAGATAGAGAACAAACTGAACATCTAGCAGACATAATTCCCCAACCTGAAAATCGTGGACCTCATGACGAAAACAATGTAGGTATGTCGCCCTGATATAGGGCAGACCGGGGCAAAGCGCACCACGCATGCGGGGTATTCGCCGATGTCAATATCTCGAGTTGGCAGCGACATTGAGGAAAAGACGACAGCGGTCTCTCAGAAAGAGTGCAAAAATTAACCGGCGTCAGACTTTCCGGTTCAGCATCACACTGTACACACTGAAAAAAAACAGTTTGAGACGCACGAAACACGGGGGCTACTTTTACGTTAAAGTAACGTTGAATGTTTGGAGTAGAGTTCTACATGGGGCGGCTATCCCATGGCTGGCCGATCCCCATGGCTAATGGGGTGGGCCGGACTGCAAAAATCTCAAGCTCATATGGCTTGGTGGCTACGGCCTGTGGCTAGCATAGTCTACATGTGTTTGGTTTTTGCAACATCTTACCAACCAATCATGGTTAAGAAGAAGCCTTGGCATTTTGTCATAATAGACTCGGAAAAAAACACATGACTATGAAATTTCCAAAATTATCAGGCTGGCCAACGGCGCAGCCATTTTATATTTGGGGGGAGTGGCTGTGGCTGGCTGTGGCTACTGATGCCATGGTGGTGGGGTGGCTAGGCGAAGGAAAAGTGCAGCCATGTAGAACTCTAGTTTGGGAGGCATAGCTAACGAGAATCATGGGAGTTCTTTTAGGGGTCTGCAGGTTCTCCCGCAGGCTCTCCATAATGAGAAGTGGACGTTATCAAGAAGGCGGTTGGGTGAGAATGCCCAAACGTTTCATATGATTAGTTCACCGTTCATCATACGAGTAGTTTGGGACGTCTTAAATTCGAAATAATCGGCCGCAACGGGAATCAAACCCGGTGCCCCCGCATGAGAGGCGAGTATGTTACCACTGAGCTACCGAACAATGAAGGTATGGCAACCGTATTGACATATGATTGTAGAATAGACTTATTCATCCGCACATGAGAAGTGTGCGGTTATTCAATTGAAAAGTGTAGATTATGTCGAGCCGCTCTTCCTCAACTTAAGAGCATGAATAATTTTGAGTTACGTGCGGCTTATCAATTTTGCATTGCGAGCCTCTCTCATGGGACGAAGGCCTTTTCTCAGCGTTAATTTTTTAGAGACCCACTTAAGTCTTCAAAGGGGGAGATGAGGCGGTAACAGTGCTTCAAAAGAGTGGTTTGAGTTAAACTTCTAAAACCGTTTTGTCAGTGCAGTGATTATTTAAAAAAACAAAAAAACATTTTAGTGTACAGTTTTGTCATTTGTTTATCGTGTACAGTTTTATCTTCACGTGTGTGAAGAGAGGACCACAGGAGCAAACTTAAGGACGTCACAGCCCTGTACAGACGGGACAGTAAGCACGTCTGTGCAGAGAGGACCACAGCAGCAAACTGAAGGACGTCACCGAGACGAGACGGTCAGCACGTCTGTGCAGAGAGGCCTGCAGCAGCACACTAAAGGACAACACCAC
>VOPJ01013505.1:0-31964 GCA_014673585.1 Semibalanus balanoides
GTGGATCCCACACCCCGTGGATGCAATCTAGACCCAGTTGGTCCCAGACTGGGTCCCGCTAAATGACACCGGGTAAAGACTGGGTCCACCTTATAGTTCATGCTGGTTTCACTCATATAGGAACACTGCTATACAGGCTTCTTTTTGCTGTTGGCCAATCTGAACTGTATGAATTTGCAACTACAAGAGTTAGCTTTCTTGCACCAACTGTGGCTTGTAGCATGCAGATTTGTCAATATTAGTTGTGAGACAACATTATGCTAGTTGGGTCCACTGGGTCCAAACTTGCCTTGCACCGGGTATAACTGGGCCCATTTTTCAGCTTTTGTCACCGGGTCGGGTCGGGTCCTAAAAATATCAACTGTTTCCCCCTATGCCTCTAACTCGTTGTGGCGTGCCCGCTGACCCCCCCCCCCGCCGCAGAATAAGGACTCGGCCGTGCCTCTTCTTTGACCCCCCCCCCCCCTCCGCTCCGGCAGAGTAAGGACTCCGCCGTGCCTCTTCTGACCCCCCCCCCTCCGCTCCGGCAGAATAAGGACTGGCCGTGCCTCTTCTGACCCCCCCCCCTCCGCTCCGCAGAATAAAGGACTTGGCCGTGCCTCTTCTGAACCCCCCCCCCTCCGGTCCCGGCAGAATAAGGACTTGGCCCGGCCTCTTCTGACCCCCCCCCCCCCCTCCCGCTCCGGCAGAATAAGGACCTCGGCTGAGACTAGAGACGGACCAGCACCGAGTCTCCGCTGCCGACCATGGCAGTGTTCGAGGCCATCTCAGACATGTTCCCCGACAGAGGAACACCCCGCGAGCTGAAGGAGAAGTGAGTGCTCGCTGTGTCACTGGGCGGCGCGCGTGCTCGCAGAGTCACTGGTTGGATGTTCAGATTGGTTGTGTTTGCTGGTGTGCGTTGGTCTCCTGAAAATGCCTCACTTGCCATCTTGTTAGACTCACAAGTAATCGACTGTTGTCACTTATAGCGATTCAGCATCTGCATACATTCCTTCCAGAGTGTCAACACCATATCAGTGTATCAGCTGCTGTACCATGCATATTATCACATGATTTATAAGCATCCCATATGACTCACTGGCGCCATATAACCCCCAACAGCTGTGATGATGTTAAACCGTAGCACACCACCACCCCGCTTGACTCGACCTCTCTCTCTCTCTCCTGCCGACAGGTACCATGAGCTGATCGACCCGCAGGCGCTGCCCCCTGAGTGCACCCCCAATATTGACGGTCCAAACGCGCAGTCCGTGCCTCGCGAGCAAACCATGCATTCGTTCCGCACACTCTTCTGCCGCCGCTGCTACAAAACGACTTTGCTTCCTTGCACGTGAGTAGCTCAGAATCTAGCAGTTCTGCTGTCCAAACCGAAACAAGCGTAACTTATTTTTACAATTGTTCAGGAAGGCCAGTTAAAGGTTTATTGCTACTTGCTGTTTCAATTTATCTATACTGAGCGTTGGAAAATTTATAATATAATTATAATCGTAAGGATAATTGACGATGTCCATATCGGTGTTATGCATTGACAAAATAATGTGACAGTTGGCAGATAAAAGCAAAACGTTTTTTGTCTTGGTGAAATCGGGGTAAATGTGTTTGTCTCACTATATGAAAGGAAGCGTTAACTAGAAAATTTCCTGCATAAAAAAACGTAACTCCAATAGCCCATTAGCCAAGTCTTCAAAATAAAAGGCGTTTCTCGGTAATTTACGCTTATCTACCATGGAGAAATACGTTCAGTGCTTGAAGATACCCGCCTCTTTTTCAAATCAAAAATGCAAACTAGGAAGGGGGATATTTTTCGGTTGTGAATTGGAGTCGATCAGCATAGTGCAAACACAACCAAAACTGTGGTCACTGCCCAAAAATTTGGTAGATTTGCGGTAGAATGACACCCAACTGTGAATAAATTTCCACTCTTATTCTCTATTTTAGGAAGGAACTTTCTACTCCCAAATTATGAATTTTGATATTAATTGTGCATATAAATATATATTGACTAAAATACATGATTTCAAATGAAAACCAACTGCTGCTTTTCATATTCCAAAAACCAGTAATCAAGTTCGTATCATTTTACACATAATTTTCCATTCTCATGGTCTTTTTTTTGCTCAAATTTACCACTCGTGACACCCAAGCCAAAATTGAATTACTTGGGACACTGCTGCAGTGCATAGACCTTTTTCATGTGGGATTTACGAATGATATCAATTATAGCATGACCACGACTTCTGAGTCATCTCCCAAGGCTACCTTAGCATACATGCTAGATACGCTTTTCTGGCCTATGGTGTCAGTATTCAAACCTTTTTTTTTAATTTTTCGAAAATGTTAAATAATTACCAAACTATTACCAGGATTTGTGGCTTACAAATGTACATATTGCTCCCCTTCGCATTTCTCCATTCACACCCGGTGTCATTTTCGCCAAAAATGCCACAAAATCGAGTTACACTTGTTTCGGTTTCTGGACGCAGAGTTGGTGTGTGACCTGCTGCTCAAATACACTGCTTCCTGCACCCCGCTACTTATTTTTGGTTATCACCATCCATTATGTATTTCTTAATTTATGTACTTTGTTGAAACCTCCTTGCGTCAAGATTCCGTACGTCGAGGCAGGTTTCTGAAGTTTGGCTACGTGTTCTGATGTGCCTGTTTTCTTCTTCTGTCCAGGTTTGAAATCATACCACCCTGGGCCCAGTACACACAAGCGCAAGACTCCGGACCTTCCGATCTCTACAGAACCGTGCGGCGACAACTGCTACCTCCATCTGGTGAGCCTCGGTATTGTACCTGTCTTATACACGGCCACAGTGTTCCGTGTACGTGCGGGACAGACAAACTACAGGATAGGAAATTAGGATATGATGCGTTTTGTTTGTTTTCAATAAGCTCTTCGAGTTTCGCATGAAAAGTAGAAATGACGACCCGTTCTTTTCGTGGTTTTCTTGTGAGTTATTGTTAGTTTAAATATTTCGAACACTTTAACCTTGGCATCATATGTGCTATGAAGATGATCCCTACTGCCTTTGTTCTAGTGAACAGTGAGCGGTATAACATTTCTGAACCCCCCCCCGCCCCATCTTAACTCTGTTTCTAGGGCGGGGAGTGGGTTCCCATTTCTGAACCCACCATCTTCCCTCTGTTTCTAGGACGGTGACTGGTGAGTGGGCTACCTTTCTGAACCCACCATCTTCCCTCTGTTTCTAGGACGGGGAGCGGGATACCATTTCTGAACCCACCATCTTACCTCTGTTTCCAGGACGGTTAGTGGGTTACCATTTCTGATCCCACCATACTATCTGTTTCTAGGACGGGGAGTGGGTTGCCTTTCTGAACCCACCACATTTTACCTCTGTTTCTAGGACGGTGAGTAGATTACCATTTCTGAACCCGCCATCTTCCCTCTGTTTCTAGGACGGGGAGTGGGTTACCATTACTGAACCTAACATCTTCCCTCTGTTTCTAGGACGGTGAGTGGGTTACCATTTCTGAACCCGCCATCTTCCCTCTGTTTCTAGGACGGGGAGTGGGTTACCATTTCTGAACCCACCATCTCTCCTGTTTCTAGGACGGTGAGTGGGTTACCATTTCTGAACCCGCCATCTTCCCTCTGTTTCTAGGACGGTGAACGGGATAAGATCGTGGCCCGGCTACAGCCGCCGGAGGAGGAGGTGACGGACCGACAGCGGAAGACGCCCAAACCGTGGTCGGTCGACTCGGGCAACGAAGCCAGCTCAGAGGACAGCAACGACAGCGTGCACCCGGAGACGACAAAGTCGGCGCTCACAGGTGAGAAGGGTCCTCATAGGTGAGAATGACTGCAGCTCACAGGTGAGACTGGCGCTGCTCACCGCTGAGATGGTGAGAGAGGCGCCGCTACTAGGTCAGTATCCATGGGCGGATCCAGCCCCTCGGTTGGGGGGGGGGGCAACTTTTTCCGGCAAAAAGGTATCCCATTTTTTTCTCTGCGGATTTTGGCTTTTCACCTTATTTGACATTAGAGATTAAAAAATGCGATTTTTGCCCGATTTTTTTTAAGGCTTTTTCGTATTTGGGGGTATAAAAATCGTGGAAAATCACTTTTAAACACACAGAACACCATTTCCGTAAATATACACTCGTAGGTAATTAATAATAACGTTTATCTCATACCAACTCGCAAGGGCGTCACCGATAATTATTGATGGGGTCGGCTGAAATGACGAAAAAAAACGTATATCCGTTTTGTCTGCGTGCATGCCTTTGCAACATTTTTAATATGGATTTCCATGTTATAATACGCATTTGGTTTGATGTTGGTACTTTAGGTGTTTTATGGGCCCGATGTCCGCTCTCATCGTTGCGGTCGCCTTATTCGGAAGCCGGCAGGCCATGCTTAGATTGAGCGCTTGAATTAACCCTCGCCTCAGGGGGCCTGACAGTCCTACCTGAATGTTTTTCTGAAATCAGCTTTGTACTCATGAGGCGCATCTTGCTAAATTTAACTAGCTAAGTACAACAATTATATGCATGCCTGGCAAAATTTCACTAATCGGTTTTCAAGTTCGTTTGGGGAGAAATGAACGTTTTAGTGGACGATTATAGTTGGTGGAAAGCGGTAACTATATGGGTACGGAAATCGTACAAAATATGACGTTTTTGCAGGCAAATATGCCTATCAGAAAGCGACAAAGATCGAAAATGCCATTTTAATTAGGAAAGGCCAACTAGGATTTCCGAAATTTTGGGTTTCTTACCCATAAAAAATCAAAAAAAATCGGGGGAATCACTAAAAAAATAAAATTGACAAATATTTTTAACAAACCAGTAAGAGAACTAAATATGGGAAATACCCAAAAACAAATTTCAAAGCAATGACTTGCAATAACTATTTGTGATTGAGTGATGGCTCCCTAAGTGTATGACGTCATTTTCAATAATCTTTTTTTACTCATTTTGACCAGATACCAACAATAAATACATTTTCTGTNGGTCGGGTCGGGTCGCTCATAATCAGATTTTTCCCATATGCCACGTGAAGACGAGCGAGCGCGTAACGATATTGAAATCACTAATCAAAGCACCTTACAGTAACACATCCCATGGTTGCTTAGTGTCATATTATTTGGTCTCATGCCATGCCACCATGAAAGAAGAAGTGTAAGTGCATCAATTCTGGCTTACCAATACACCTTTTTCAATGATATCTTCACACACAAACGCGTAGCCACATGCTGCCCTTGAGGCTGACATCTCAATGACTGTTTTTGTCGTGTTCCTGTCAGACTAGTTATGCAAAATTTCACAGAAATCCACCAGGCTAGATTGGTCGATTGCAGCAACGTATGCGCCTATAAGGTCAGTTTCTATCTGCGCTGTGTAGTTACACGACACGAACCACTGTACAAATGGATTCACTGAATCGCAGACCACTGTCTGCAACTGCAGTGTTATTCTACACAGCCGGTTGCTATGGCACGCCATGAGCTATCGCGGCACCAATGTGACAGAGGAATGCCATCTGGAGCAGGATCACCAGGAAAAACTGTAAAAGAGCCGGTCGTTGGATCAAGCTGATGATCTGTTACAAGCCAGAAAGTATTTGTCAGCTTGGGCGTGAGCGAGACGCTGGCAACTGGAAGTCAGGATTACCGTATTTGGTCAAGGAATTGTAAGAAAGCTAGAGCAAAATATTTGGCTTTCAAGCAGCATTTGGTGACGATTATTAGGTTGGCAGAGGAATTTGATTGAAAAACATACGAATACATTAACCCTATTAGCGTCGGGGGCTGAAACGCCCCCCCCCCCCGACGGCGAAGGTGAGAAGCGGTCTCCGTAAGGCGCTAGGGTTAATGAACTTACGGCATTCTTAGTGAATGCGCCTATCCGGAGCGAAGATAGTTACAGATGATGGAACAATGAAACTAGAGCTGCTGTGCCTTGTGGTGACCGAATTTCCGACCTTATACACAGTCTTCGAGTGAGGAGCTTGAGCTAGAGAGGCGATGACGAGTTCTGAAATCCTACTCATGAATGAGTCGTGTTTTATTCCGAGTGTCATATCGTCATTATTGCACATGAACGGTTAGGTCTGTCCAAAGCGGCGGTGCCATGGAATAACAATAACCTATTCTCGCATCAATATTCCATAGACCTCTTCTCATCACTTCTCATCCCGTTTATCTCTCCACTCAAGGTCATTCCCTTCTAACCTAAGATAATTTTAGACCAAAACTTTGCATACCACGACAGTTCCTTTTCGTCACGTCGTCATATCCATTTTTTGTTTTCAAAAATCTTAGTTCAAGTCTGTATCTTCACTTGCCTTCATCAAAGAGAACTTGAGGTCATAAAACAAACCAGAGTCTACCAAATGTTTGTCTTCAGGTGGCCGTTCAAGACTTCAATAATGTTGCTGGCCTGCGAGTTACTGGGGTATATTCTGTAATGCGATTTACTGGGGGTCTATTTATAGCGTCCTCCTCTGATCTCCAAAACTGCTGTACCGATCTTAAATCCTAACAGAATTCGATATCCCTGCATTTTTCTTTCATGAAACCTTATATTGTTAACCTCAGGGTCACTGATGACGTCACAGGTCACGTCCAATACAAAATGTTTGACCATCAAAGTCGTCACAGTCATCGAAGTCCGATGGATGGAATTTTCGCGCAAAAATACGATATTAAACTATAAGCATTTTATAAATTGGTATGATTTGTGTATCTGAGTACCATTATAAGCTGTTCATGACCTTGGTTCAGGTCAAGGTCATCCGAGATCACGAGATCAAACTGCAGATTACGGTAATTAGGAATTGCAACACATGGTTATGGGTCCGTTTTTCGACTAGAACGTGAAAAACAACCTTAGAACATTGCCAGTTCCATATAAATAGAAGCAAACAGCAAAAGACGGAAAAGCGATTTGTATGCATGGTAATGCTGTAGAGGTGGTCGAATTTTGTCTTTGAAAGGACGTGAGTCAGTCATTTTTCAAGATATCGACTTAAAACTTGCTACAAATATGCATGGGAATCGTGACAATTATTTATCTTCCATTTGTTAATAATCATGTTTTTTTATTTGTAAAACAAAAATGTCTTTGGATTTCTAAAAATTATAATTTAGCAAATTGCGAAAATCAGAGACAGAAGTTTGATAGCCAAGTTTATTGTCTGTCATTTTGTAGATGACAATTGAATTAATCTTTAACAATGTACTTTTGACAGCGTATTACGCAAACTCTTATTTTTCAACAAAAACCGCAGAACATAACGTTACTCCGACGTCATTTCCACTTGACCTATCATAGGCTTATCTTTTTCTTCAGCTGATATGTGTTTAACTGATGTAAGACAAAGTACTCAAAGTTTGGTTACGATACCGCTGTTGGTTTAAGAGATATTGCAAAATAACAGGAGGGGCTATAAATAGCCCCCCCCCCCAATAAGTCGCGGGTTAATTATTTACTCACTGTCCTGTGGTCCTGTGGTGTTGCCCGAACCTTTGTTGATGTTCTTTTTATTATAAGACTCTATTTCTGGACTGGTACAAGGAAGATTGCCCATTACATTACTCTTTCATACTCGATACAACCATGCATAAAATGCAACAACCTCTGCAAGATTGAGCTTAAGAAAGAATAGGAAGCGCATTCTTTCACGACAGCGTGTGCTATGTTTAGCGTCACTTGGATAACATAGATATTTGGATACAAACAATACAAATGGTTTTTAAAACAATAATTTTGAACAGGTTTTGCTCCATGAATCATATGTCGGCTATCGATAAAAATAATACAATTTTCAAAAAACTGCAGTCGATAAGAAGTGATTAAAAAGAACACAGGACCTTTGGTATCTATCCTATTGTGCTATGATACTACATATCGCTTACCAACGCAACATCTAGAGACAAACTTGTTACTTGTGATCGTGTCCGGACATTGGCGCCATCAGCGCATATTTCTGATCATCTTGTGAGCCATTTATTCACTTTAGATCATTTATACGACATACTGGAATCTATGCGACGAGCATGTTTGGAGCTTGCAATCCATTTCTTTAAGTCCATATGGTGTTTTCACAGAAAACAGAGTTGAACAACCAAGCTGGGTATTGTTTACCTTCCTCATAGGATTTTAAGTGGAAGCTTTATAGAAACTGAAATATTGTGTTTAAATGCTAGAATGATCGAGACACTGCAACATATAAGAACACGCTGTGTCAAACAAAGACTGATTGTTGTCATAATGTTAACCTAGCAATCAAGGGCCTTCCGAAAGTTGCGGAGACGGAGGCATTCTAAGTTGATTATTTCATTGCAACGCCCATAGGCGTTATTATTTCAGATTCGAAAATCCTTGGGGGGTCTCCCCCGCGTTTCCCCATGCATCCCGACACCACACAGGGACGGCAGGAAGCTATGTTTCAAGTTGGGGGGGGCAGGATTTAGCCTGCCAACGAAGTACTCAGCAGGGAATCCTGCCTCACTAATCAGAATTTTTGCCCGATTTTTTAACTACTACTAGTCACTTTTGGTTGTAGGTCATTAACCTTTTACGCACCAAACTTCGTTCCCCTACAGGTGTTTTGAGTTACCTTAATTTGGACTGACAATAAGGACTCTGGCTATCATACTGCTTCACCGGATTTTTTTGAAATTTATTGATGCAAATTATAAATTTCGGATTTTTCCACTTCCCGACAATTCTCAGATGCTAAACATTGATAAAGACCTATCGTATTGAACATGTCATATAACGAAATATGGACGAAACTTTACGTCGCATATGTTGACGTGTGCAAAATTTTGAAATTATACCATTAAACTGACTGGACAAGTTATGACCTTCCAAAGACCAAAAAACGACCACTTTTGACGGCAATTTCCTACCGTGGGATATTAAAATGTATTTTGCGTTTTGCTTTATACTTTTAGTTATTATGAAACTAATATCGTTTTTTAACCTGTTTTTCACGCTCTTAGCGCACGCAAAACATAGACAATACACATGTGTACAACCGCCTATATGACCGTAATCAGCAGGTTTGGACCTCAACGTGACCTCGGACTGACTTTGAACCTGATTTGAGACATCTATCATCTGAGTCCTGCGTGCATACGGTATACCAAGTCTAGAACGATACTTACAAGTGTCGGGTACATAAATCATAGGTACCGTTTTTTGGGACTGCCTTATGCGTTTAACCCGCGCCGTGCCGGTGATTGGAACGCCACTTTACGCCGTTGCCGGGGGAAGGAAACCACCATCAAAAGCTCGTTGAAAAAGTATTGGAAACTATTGCGCGTTCATTTCTTTAACATGTAAAATATTGAGGTCCACCAGAGGTCATCGAAGGTCAGATTTTCCACTTTTCAGGGCTTTGCTTTCAGAATCCCCAAATATATCGCAAACTTATGATAGCTCTAAGAAACAAACGGAAAAGCGATTGGAAGGCTCTTGGAGAAAAATGCATCGCCAAACGTGTTCCTCCCAATTTTATTTTTTCAGGTCATAGCTTAGGCTCCTGATATCACAAAGGTAAAAAGGTTATTTTTGTAAAATCATTTTTTTTCACTGGTATCTTTTTTTCTTATAAAGATAAAGCTATAATATTGACGCCATCGTGTTGGTCGGCTCGACAAGGCGCTTTAAATCGTATTCACGATGACCAGGTTAGGTTTCAACTTAGAAATTATGACCTCAGGTCAAGGTCCAGTGCGTAACCCAAATAGGTCATGCTGCCAAATTGGGAGACGTGTTTCGTCGAGACACGTCTCCCATGATACTGATTTGGTGATGTACACATTGGTGGCGGTTTCACTTCTTTAACTGGATTTATATCAAGAGTTAATGGACAAGACATTCTGGTGACCACGGATTGACCTCGGCTGACCCGAGGGTCACTGAACACAAATTGCACCTGGGTCTTCAGGAATGGCCGTATGGATAACATGATTCCGGAAGAAATTTGGCTGCTATCCTTGCGTAATCCTTCAGAATCATAGGTGGCGGAACGGGGGCGGTGCACCGGGGCAACCGTGCCTCTTCAATTTGTAAGGAGGCACCCATATTAAGAAAAGCCCCCCTTAAATTTCTTTATGGCTTAGGTTTGCAATGTAATGCTCTTGTATCAAATTTTTATGGGAAACACATTTCTGTATAATGTCGTGAATATTTACGGCGTGATACACCTCGTTGAAAAACAATTAAAATAATTTGAAAAATCGCAAAAAACAAATCGAGTGTTAAGTCAGTGGCCAGCAGAAAAGTGGAAAAGAAAGGAAGCATCCATGTTTCGTTAAAATGGCTTTATGCAGATTTGTGATGAAACTTGGGGCTTTAACCCCAACAAATTTCAACTGTGCTTTTTTCGGCGTTTAAAAATTGACACAATTTGTGTGTAGTGAAAATATTTAAAATCAAAAACAAATATTGCATAGGTGGCAAAAATCCAGCATCGTCATGTCAATCGTACTGTAATCACGAAGTGCTAAAACTCTAAAATTGTGACGTAATTCCAATTTCCATATGTGTTTAGATCGTTTGGAACCAATGTGTTGACGTCTACGTGCTGTAATCTCCTAACCCAATTCTTCTGAGTTTTTCACCAATTCAGGTTATAACTATTTCTTAAAATGGCTAAAACAGCCTCAAATTCGACTGGAAGCAATCTATAACTAGACGCTACCTATTAAATGTCAAGCATTTTTAATAATGAACAACAGTACTTTTATCTTTCATATTGATGTGGAATACTTTTCACACGATTTTATTAATCAGAAAATGTTAAACAAAATAAATCGATCCTCAGAAAAGTTGGGGGCGACCCCCTTCCTAAAAAGAAAAAAGTTGGGGGCCGCTTGCCCCCCTGCCCCCCCCCCCCGCTTCCTGCGTCCTTGGACACACATGCTAACAGTTTGCCTAAAATGACTCAAGTCAAGTTCAGATAAAAATGTCAATGTTCCGGTGTGCCCTGGTTGTAAACTTTAAAGACTAGCAGTTTTAAGTCAATCAATTGAACATTTGTCCTGGTAATATATACTGAAGCGATCCCTTCCGCGTCAAATAACAAGAGAATACAACTGTTCCGTGCCTAGTTCACCCTAACAATACATGAAATAATGGTATANAATGACCCATACGCGAAAAACCTCAAGGGGGGCCGATTCGGCCCCCCCGACAGTAATAGGGTTAAGATCCGAAATGCTCGTATTCCACCTTCACTTGTATTCCTGTGGAAGGTCAACGCCAGTGACCCTGGCGAGGAACCACGATGAATAAACGCTAGTTATAGCTGAATAGAATAACGTCAGTCATCTGAAGGCTGGACGCAATAGTACCTTTGATAAGCGAGCTACGAGTTCAGCTCGTAGCCCTGAAGTGGGCGAGTTGTAATGTTGCACGGGCGCTGTATGCTGTCATGGGGCGCCCCTTCTCATAAAAGGGACTGGCGCACTATGCTTCGAAATGATGGCTTGAAGGGAGCGGCTAAATCAGGGGGCTCAATGCTGGTATGCAATGCTACCTCGTAACTCGTTGGTAATGCTGAAGGTCCCCTCCGGCACCTTCAGCATTAGCACTGAGGGTCCAGCAAATACCAGCCTCTGATTGGTCGTGACGTAGAGTGCACACAATGTATGCTAGTAGGCATGATCATTGATCAGCGTATTAGATTCCGGTGGGGTCCCCCCTCTAACTCAAAAACTAAAAAGGCTAGCAAGACGCGGAAAACAGAGTTCGAAAGCTCTCTAGGAGTTCCTTCGCAGTTACTTGGGTGTTATTTGACTCAGGTCAATATTGAGGTCACCCAAGGTCATCACAAATCACGTTTTCAAAGCAAAGGACTTTGCTCTAGAAACTCCCAAATATCTCGGGAAATGTGAGAGCTAGTAGCAAACGGAAAAAGCAATCGAAAACTCATGCAAATTTGAATCACCTTTTAAATCAGATATTTAAGCTCAGATTCATGGTTTAGGGCTTAGGCCCCAGTGGTCACCAATTGTCAGAAGGATATTTGTTTCCAAAACGTTTGCCATTAATAACTTTTAATTGGTTAACCATATAACATTAATTTTAACACCATCGTGTTTTTCTCGTAAAGGTTTTTGAAGCAGCATAATAATGATGACCTGGTTAGGTCAACTTCAAAATTTGACCTCAGGTCAAGGTCATTTGGTAACCCAGGTAGGTGATGCTGCATACGGGGCAACGTGACTCGACGAGGCAAACACAATGGTGTCACTTGCACGTCTATATCTTTATTCTATCAAGAGTTATCGGCAAAAGGTGCTGGTGACCTGAGATGACCTCAGCCAACCTTGCATAAGTCACTGAGCAATAATTCCACCTGGGTCATTAACATTGTGCTAAAATAACATGATTCTGAAATAATTGTGAGGATCCAATACATGTTCTCTGAAAAGGAAGCACTTGCATATTTTTCATGAAACGTAACTTTAATGACGTAATTTATGGTTGGGCGCACTGCACCTGACAAGGGCGTCTTTTCATAATCCAGAGGCGCTTTAAATGCTATGGGTTGCCCTCGGAGGGGTGCAGTGTGCCCAAAAGGATCCGTTTTATTATCTAGGGTCGCTCTGTGGTGCCGGGGACGGCATCATCTCATGGAGTGGCGCACTGCACCTGACAAAGACGGCTCGACATGCTCCGGTGGTGGCGCTTATGGCGTACCCTCATCTAATGGAGGGGTGCGCTATTTGACTGAAATGGACGATATTTTAATTTGGATTGGCGTTCTTTGATGCAAAGGAGCGACCTCATCTGCCGGGGGCTACTTTATCGCCGAGAGAGGTGGTTCAGCATCGTTTTAACTGGGGTGGCAAAGTGCCGTCACTGCATCACTGGGGCATCACTGGGCGTGACACACTGGGGCATCACTGCCGTCACTGGGGTGGCATTCTTCATGACTGGGGTGGCAATTGCCACCACAGTTACATATGTTGAAATGCGTCCTACTCTGCTGAAGAATCGCAGATAAAGGGCCGTACATGCGTGGTCAAGAGCTGCAGATAGACGACCGGGAGCTGCAGATAGACAGCCGTACACGACTAAGGGCTGCAGATAGACGGTCGGGAGCTGCAAATATACGACCTACGATGCCTGGAGCTAGGTTCGGGGGAGATAGACGGCCGGGAGCTGCAGATAAACGACCTACGATGCCTGGAGCTAGGTTCGGGGGAGATAGACGGCCGGGAGCTGCAGATAGATCGGCCTTGGGAGCTGCAGATAAAACGACTACGATGCCCTGGAGCTAGGTTCGGGGGAGATAGACGGCCGGGAGCTGCAGATAAAACGAACCTACGATGGCCCTGGAGCTAGGTTCGGGGGAGATAGACGGCCGGGAGCTTGCCAAGATAAACGACCTACGATGCCTGGAGCTAGGTTTCGGGGGAGTAGACGGCCGGGAGCTGCAATCAAATCGACCTACGATGCCTGGAGCTAGGTTCGGGGGAGATAGACGGCCGGGAGCTGCAGATATACGACCTACGATGCCTGGAGCTAGGTTCGGGGGAGATAGACGGCCGGGAGCTGCAGATATACGACCTAACGATGCTGGAGCTAGGTTCGGGGGAGATAGACGGTCGGGAGCTTGCAGATAAACGACCTACGATGCCTGGAGCTAGGTTCGGGGGAGATAGACGGCCGGGAGCTGCAGATAAACGACCTACGGGGCCTGGAGCTAGGTTCGGGGGAGATAGACGGCCGGGAGCTGCAGATAAACGACCTACGGTGCCTGGAGCTAGGTTCGGCGGGAGATAGAACGGCCGGGAGTGCAGATAAACGACCCTACGGTGCCTTGGAGATAGGATTCGTGGGAGATAGACGGCCGGGAGCGCAGATAAGCGAACCCTACGGTGGCCTGGAGCTAGGTTCGGGGGAGAATAGACGGCCGGAGTTGCAGGAAAAAGGCCGGGAGCTGCAGATAAACGACGCTACGGTGCCTGGAGCTAGGTTTCGGGCGGAGATAGACGGCCGGGAGCTGCAGGAAAAAAAGGCCGGGAGCTTGCAGATAAACGACCTAGCAGGTGGCCTGGGAGCTTAGGTTAGGGGAGAATAACGGTTTTCCGGGAGCTGCAGATAAACGACCTACGGTGCCTGGAAGGCTAGGTTCGGGGGAGATAGACGGGCCGGGAGCTGAGGAAAAAAAGGCCGGGAAGCTGCAGATAACAACGAACCCGTACGGGGCCTGGAGCTAGGTCGGGGGAGATATGACGGCCGGGAGCTGCAGGAAAAAGGCGCGGGAGCTGCAGATAAACGACTACCGGTGCCTGGAGCTAGGTTTTTTCGGGGCAGATAGACCGCCGGGAGCTGCAGATAAATCCGAACCTACGGTGGCTGGAGCTAGGTTCGGGGGAGATAGACGGTCCAGGGAGCTGCAGATAAACGACCTACGGTGCCTGGAGCTAGGTTCGGGGAGATAGACGGCCGGGAGCTTTAGATAGACGGCTCAGGCTCCTCCAATCTTT
Organism: Semibalanus balanoides; assembly: GCA_014673585.1. Lineage (NCBI taxonomy): Eukaryota > Metazoa > Arthropoda > Thecostraca > Balanomorpha > Balanidae > Semibalanus > Semibalanus balanoides. The sequence goes on from VOPJ01013505.1 coordinate 14,487, forward strand.
TCTCGTCGGTCGGCTGCCGGCCGGCCGGCGCTCGTCGGATCAGATGGATCAACCGCGAGAGGCTGGCAGAGCCGAGCGGAGATGGCTGGCAGAACCGAGCGGAGATGGCTGGCAGAACCGAGCGGAGATGGGCCTGAGATGGAGCCAGGCGGGGCAGAGCGGAGGACCGACTCGGGACGACGCTGCAGGCAGAAATGAGACGCAGCTGCAATCGATTCGCGACGAGTTAGAGCAGAATTGTAACATAATCGAGGTGGTGGTCCAATCCTCTGGGAACTGAGAGTGGCTGAAAGGGTATCACCTTGTCCCACTAAAATGGAGTTATCACTTGAAATCGACAGACGAGACCAAAATATATTGAAAGTTCCTCACATTTTGTATACAAACTTTCCTTTAAAAAATATTGCAATTTTAAGTTGGTAAGCGTTCCACGCTTAAAACGACCGGTACCTACTTGCGAGTATTTTTGGTCCTCATCAAACTGCGGACTTTCCCGGCATTTTTTTGCTTCGTAATGGTATACAAAATATATTTTGCGTTCTGCTTGTTGTGATTAAATGCCCGTAGATCCTCTATATAGAGCTTTATTCAATGAACACGTAACTAAATCAGCAGTTATATGTGCGTCTAATATGGCGGCCTTTTAATGGCTGTGACCACCTCAATATTTGAAAATAGCTTCATTCATTTGCTAGATTAGGAGTTTGTATAGTTACGTTACTGGTTGTATTGGACACTATGCCTTATATTATCATGAAAAATAGTAATTTATTCCATTTATTCCCGCCCCCCAATAAAAGCAAATCATAAAAAAATGCTTCCAAAGTTAATTCTGCGTTTTCACAACGTCCTACCTGTGTTTATTTTAGTGTCGGCGATTTGTTTCAGGGTCATTGTCCAGCGTTGAACGATTGGTTTGGTTTGTGGACCAAGCACCGCATCCTCTTTGGGATCATGGTGCTGGAACTCTCAACCCTGTTTCCGAGGGTTATTATATGGGGGCCGGTCCGACTGTTTCGCGGCCCGCCCAGGGATTTGACCCCGGGTCACCGGCACAGAAGACAGGAATCCTGCCCCTGCGCCAGATCGCTCCCCCAGCGTTGAACGATTTCGAAACACCTGCGCCAGATATGGCGCGCTTTTGTAGTGATGGGAATAGTGATGGGATAACACTGCTCATGAGTTTTGAAAGAAGAAGGTATGTGTACTTGCTTTTAATTTGTAAAAAAACTTACAACATTGAATAAGTAAATAATTTTATTTAGTTCTTAAATTAAAAAAAAAAAACATTGTTATACCATAACGGAAGCCTAAGAAATTGTTGCTAACAAAAATAAAAGGTGATTATTTCCCTTTAAAGACCTCACGACAGAAATAGAAGAAACAGCGTGTAGCGTGAAGACTGCATGATCTGGATAGTGCAAACAACATTGTAAGTGCCTGTTCGTGCAGCTGTATTGTAAGACCGATGTTTGGTAAAAATGTATGAAAAAGGAAGTGAGTTTATAGCGATAAAATGTTTTGCTCTGTTATTGTGAGAGATCATTGCGGTGCGCTCGAAATATGGTTAGTCTCATTTATTGCATAATTACGAGCGAGCGCGAAGCGCTCGCTCGTCTATCCGTGGTATATTATAAAAATATTAGTATGAGCGGCCCGTGGCGACGCTTTTGAGAAGCTTATATCTCTGTAACCGCAATTCCGATTGACAAGCGGTCTTCTTTTCTGAGTAGGCCCCATCCAAACAATCGCTGTTTTACCAGTGCCAGACTCACGTGGGTGAAACTACCAACTGGCGTGGCGCGTGCCGCGTAAGGGTGTAGAAAAGGTGTTTTGTCCGCAAAAACTCCGCCACACGGTTGGGCTGATTGTGTTTTTGACTTCGGTGTGTGGATAGGGACCCTCAGCCGCCGCTTTCCACCAGTCCAGGGGTGGGGTGATTCGCCACGTGCGCACGTGCTCACCCCTAATGCTATATCTCAGGAACCGGGACTGAACCGATTGGTGTTTCCAATTTGGTGTGTGGTTGGAACCCCTCCAGCCCTGCTTTTCCCACAAGTTAAATGGTAGGGAGCCCTTATGCACGTGCGCAACGTGCACACCGCCTATTCTATTTAATAATCTCCAGGAAAAAGGCTGAACCGATTGTGTTCGAATTTGGTGTGTGGTAGGGAATTCGCAAGCCGCCACATTTACACCACGTCCAGGGATGGGTGCTCTAGCACCGTGCGTACCTTTTTTGTAATCTCAGAAAACTAACTCCGATTGAGTTGAAATTCACCATACATTTCTTCGTGCTCAACTGCGTTCATTCGCCAAACTACGGCGCTTTTAACTGTTTAGTTTAGTTTTAAGAAGCAGGCATATAAACGGAAAGGTTTTGACCGAAGGGAAAGGTTTTGACCGAAGGATTTTTCGCTCTAACCATTGATGAAGTTTTCTCTAACAGAGTTTTTTATCGGATTGTTTACATTGTTTTAAGGTACTCCCTGTATAGTGTTGTTTACAAATACGGAAATGTCTGAACTGCGCTGAATTTGGCGCTCAGTCGCTGCCATATTATTTAGTAGTGTGTGGAAATCGCAAACCATTTTTGTATTATTATCAAAAGTGAAAAAAATTATAGTTTTTTGTATTTGCGCTGCTTTGGTGCGCCGCATAAGAGGACGATAAAAATAATATTTAGTCCCTTAGACTTGTTTTAGCATGTTTTTGCGATATCATCCGGAAGAGGCAGTGACCCTTTAATAAATGTCTGGGAGTGTTTTAAATGTCAGTACATGCATACATGCCTACATTAATGTCCTAGCCATGCCAACAACACAGTTAACAGTTGAAACAACACACGATAACAACGTTAGCATTGGTGAGCAGCTGCGCCGCGTGAGATACACTGCTCACATGTTGGTATGCAGCCCCTACACAACTATTGACACTTGTGATGCGCGTGCAGGCAGAGCAGCGCGGTCCGGTCCGGCCCTGGCACGCAGTCGGATCACGGTATTTCTGGGCGCTAATTGGACAGGAGGCGGAGCGCCTCTTAGTGACGAGCGCGCCGGGAATACAAATCAGCATCTCTTAGCGCAGTCCAGCTCTAGGTGATGAACCTCACAGGCTTCAGAGAGTGGATAACATAGCGACACGAAAGTGCAAAATACCATGCCCACAATGGGCTTCACGGTCTTAGTCGGCTTCAGTACAGCGCCGTTGTTGATGTGTCGTCAGGCTACTGTAATAAATGTAATAAGTGCGGCAATAATACTAACAGAGTGTTGAATTCCTTGTTACTGGCTACATCTCACCATGCCAGAGTTGTGATGGCATGTTCGAATGCTGTATTTTCACCAGGAGTCGCGGAAGCCTCACGTTGTTTTGTTTGAAGAGTTGTGTTTTTACTTTGCAGCTGAGTTTACGATACCTCGCTGAGCGCTGCCTCTCAGGTCCGAGTCAGGCATACCATTCAAGCTAACATTCCGGCGGCTCTCGGTATCAAATGCCATCGGTTCTATCATAAGTGGATTGGTGGAGTTTGGTAATAGCTTGTTCAATCAAAAGTCCTATGACAACGCTATTGTGTTACAGCTTCTTCCAATAGAAACAAATAATATGAAGACTGATCAAGTAATATGGGTTACCAAATGTAAAAGGCAATGTGCCGAAGCCAGCTTCAGAACTTGTTGTCCCAGAAACCATGCCGGCTGGGTTGGGGACCGAGTACCACTCGGAGTTGTTACGTGGCGAATCGCGACTTTGCCCCACTCGCCGTTGTCTGACGTTCACCCGCGAAGCACAAGGCAAGATAAGCTGAGCTGCTTGCCTGCTCCATATAGCCGAGGCCGGAAACGTCGCTTCTCAGACTGTTTTATAAGTTGACTGTCTTATAAATCAACTGCCGTTGGAAGTCATCACACTGAGACCACAGTCAGACGCGTGCGCCGTAAGGCAAACGCAAATGGCTGCGTGAACTTTCTAGACCTGTTACCTGAGTAGGCTGAAGCCGAGAGCTTGTATGTACATATTATCTGCTCGTAATATATTATAATATATAATATAATTATATATATAATATAATTATATATATAATATAATTGTATATAGCATGTATGAGTGAGTGCCTTCGTAAGGTAATTTACGTACTAGTAGTATGTCATGTTACCTTAGCTGCATAACCTTGTATGTATGTGACTCTCGGGAACTAATAGTCACTGATTCAGAGAATATCCTCACAAGATTAATACCCACATACATTCACGCCGTCATATCACACGCCATGCGGCACAGTATACCAGCACAAACCCAGCTCAGACATCCGCCCTGCACCGAATACTGAGGAGACCGCAGTGTCGAGCGGCACAGTATACCTCGCCTGGATTTGTGGCGACCGCGCCGACCAAACTGCCGAGTGCTAATATGTTGCGAGTTATAAACATAACAAACTCAGGTTATTACCATACAGGTGTAAATGGCGCTAAGACCTTTATGAAAATAAACTAATAAATTAAATGGCGTTAATACTTTATCACATATTGCTGTAATAATCATTTAAGGCATATATGTATTTCCGTTTTAGTTACTTTGTCATTGTCATATTTCCTCCGGATGATATTTCCAGTCACATTAGTTGAATTTTAGGATGTTAATGTTGTCCATCAAATCGCATGTTTCAGTGATCCGATAAAATGATCTTTTTTGATTATTTTCAAAGATAATGAACCAATTTGATTGCCAGGTCATTTATATAGTTATGGCAGCCGTACGCAGGTCGTGCGTAGAAATAGAGTTGGTGCGGTGACATCGCTCTTCCTGTCTGGAATGGCCAGACAGCCTGTTCATCGGCCACGGCTGCTCACGACTCGTGCCTCTTTTCCGAATGAACACTTCGACTATTCAACAGTTTCCTTTCAAAACCAAATACCTCATATACCGCAACAGGAAATCTCCCCCAATTAATCCCCCAACATAACTCCTTCCCTGCCCTAAAACGCTTGTCATCAACCAGACGGCGGGCGGTCTCCCTTATGACCAAAAGGTCCACCTCTCATTTAAATAAATCCCGCCTCTTTTCTGACCAGACTTGCGCGCTCTTCTGAAAGGAGCAGAGGACCTGACCAGACCTCTGCTTTACCTTCGGTCGTGTCAGCTGTCAGCGAAGCAGCTGCCGTCGCGCACCACCTGGCCTCAGCGGGCACATACGAGACACCGTGAAATGAATCACTGCAGACCAGCACCGGCACTGGACTTCTTGCCCAGCGAGAGCTAACTCCCTCAGCTGCAGCGGACCTGACGAAGCACTCCGCCCAAAACACTACGAGCGCATTCTTTGGACGTTTTTCTTCGGAGAATCCACAGGATCTCCGCAAAAGGTGTTTTTGTTAAGGTTTTCCGCGGCGCTGAATTCCGGGAATTCTTCGCGGAAATGGCAAACCAAAAAACTGTCCCGAAAGCGTTGACCGTATTTTGGAATATGTCAGTCACTCACGACACACTTCGCAGTTCGTACAAACATGCCGCGTGGAAAAGTGACGCTCGTCAAGAACGTTACAGATGATTTTCATGTGAATTTCTGGGATTTCATGTTGAAAAATCATGCAGCGAACGCGTTCTACGTCTAACGAAGACATCGGATGCCTAGTCAGGTGACATCATCGGGTAACATCAAGATAAACATGTCAGAGCTCACTCTGCATCCTCCGGTACAGTAGCAGTGCTTGTAAAGCCCTCTTCCCGCAAGATGGCAAACATCATTACTCATGAGAAAGCTGGGGAGCGAAAGCCGTGAAGATTGCTTTGGGACTAGAAGGCAGAGTGAGAGTGAGGGGAGAGATAGAGAGAGAGAAAAAAAAGAAGAAGAAGAAGAAGATAGATGTGGGAGGATAAAAAATAAACAGAAAAGAGTGACCAACTTGATATAACCCGTGGGAAACAATTTACAACCTGACTAAAAAAAAAACTAACCCTGGCACTCTTGCTATGCTATCTCATGTCCCTTTCCCTCTCATACACTGGTGGATTCAGAGGGCAGGCCCCATGGGAAAATGACCCCCTCCCAACCGCCTGAAATCGGCGCAAATTTACACATTTCCCGATGTAGAAGGACATATACGCAACTTGTACTAAGGAAAGTGTATTTTAAACGTCTAGCAATACACAAAGGAGTGAAATCCGATGATGTGTTTTTATAATTTTGTGAAACTTCTTTGGGGTAATGCCCCCCCCCACCCCCACCCACCCTCCTAAAAACCGTCACAAGCTGCCGTTCTAGATCGGCCAGTCAGTGGTCTGTGGCCAGTCTCACTCCCCCTCAGCCCACCGTGTGTGGTCGGCCTGGTGACACCGCGTCGCCGAGAGGAAGTGACTATAGCGGCCGTCCGGGACGCGCGGCTGGTGTGCCGGTGTTTTGACACAGAATTGGTATTGATCGGTCTGGAGACGAGTGGACCAGCCGTACCCCCCCCCAGTCCAGCATGCCCGCACACCACCCCAGCCGACGGTCGGCTGTGCCCCCTCCCCACCCCGGCCCGGCAGCTGGGGTCCGTGTGCTATACCGCGCCGGCAGAGAGAAGAAACCCAAAATGAGTGTCCTTCATTTCCAGCGAGCGTAAATATACAGCATATTGACATCAGTAGTGGCGGATGGTGTAAGTGAGCATCGGAAATTTTCAGAGGTGTGCTTCTTTAGATTTTCAGACCACCAGAGTTGTAGTGAACTATTTCTGCTATGGATCCGTAAGAAGTGATGCCAGCATTTCTAAACGAAGCGAAAACGCTTAAGATCAAAGAGGTGATGTTAGCAGGCACGTTGGCAAGCATGCGAATGCATGTTGAATTTGTACCCAATGGTGGAATAGTGTACCCAATAGAGAAATAATGGACCCTATGGTATAATCGTATAAGGCTCAACTGCTTATTCGACTCAGGCCGAGGCAAAGGATGGGTGCCTACGGTTTAGTATCAATCCAATTTCTCGTATGCAAAGCGTCTTTTCAGCGGAGCCAAGGCGAGAGGCTGGCTGTTGAGAAATGTTAATTTATGCGATGCGATGCGTCAACAATGGGTGTACGGGAAATTAAGCGTTCTGCGACGGTCTGACTGCTTTCTCGGTTGTTGGTGGCGATGAAAAGTCATTGATCCCGGCTGAAGCAGACCAGGCACCAGACCAGGCGCCACCGAATGTAGCTCGAGCGTGTCAGTCCAGCGCTCGGGCGCCGCCTTCACGCTCGGCGCGCTGTTGATGGGGGGTCATAAAGCGGCCATGTTTTGGGTCGGTGACAGGCCTGACCGGAGTGACGGATCTGGCTGCCAACCGTCGCCTGTCACGGCGATGACAGCCCGTCACTGCTGATGACGGACAGTCTGGCTGGAGCGGCGACACAGAAACGGGGAGGGGGTGGTGCTTGACCACCCGTGACATCGATTCTGTTCTGTTCTGTGCGACACTACTACACCGAAATAGGTTGCGTGGTGTTCACGCCTGCAGAAAAAGTTAAGATCTCAGTTTTAAGCACCGTGTTAACAAATGATGGATTCCATTAGAGCGGGCATTCGTTGTTTATCGGTCTGTCACCTGAAAGTCAAGCTACCATCGCTGGCGGGATCGTTACACGGAATTTTACGAGTTCCGAGAATCAGCCGTATACAGATGAGCCAGCCATAAATCTGTAAGCACAAAGTCTGCCGAATATCAATTCTGCTTGGCAAAATTCAACCACCCTCAATCTTAATGTTCTTTTCAGATATCAGCAAGCACATTCATTCGCACATCCGCTATGGTTTTGTGATTTCGAAAACTCAGCAGCCTAAAATATAAACCAAATTAAGAATATTATGAGATTTCACTACAAGTCATTTCGGGCAAAAAAAAATACACGTATATCTCAGTCGTACCGAGGAAGTCGTTTTATATTATATTTGTAGTAAGAAAGTACTTTATTTCTAGACATGTGTACTATTTATGAGCAAGAAGCTTCGGAACACCAAGCACCCAGGCAGTTCATAGGAGCTGAACTTATAACTAAAAGCAGTGAACTAGTTCGAGATAGAAACAGAAGCTATGGCACAACACAGTACGCACTACGCAGTACGCAGTATGTCTCGGTGGTCGCTCAAAGACAGACTGTAAATTCAACATCCTATCCAGCTAACATCTTGCAATCGTCTCCGACGGCCTATCACCTCTAAACTTAAATCAATTCCCCACCAACGAATCAGCCGCCTACCCCCAGCTACCTTTCACGCCCCGTCGCTTCACACATCCCGTTTTTCCCTCAGCCCACAATTAGTGTGAGCCGGCGGCTGGTGGAGCTAACTCCAGGACTGATCTGAGTCCGGGGAAGTTTCCGTCCGAGCGGGCCTGGTTCGCCTCTGTGTGTGAGGCGGAGGATATTCCTGGCCTTCCGGCTGGCAGTGCCACACCGGGTTTGATGGTGGCCAGAGCCGGTGGGCCGCGCTGTAAACAGGAGGCCGCTGCGGCCTGCGGCTGTGTATGGTGCAGGGCGACTACAAGCCGGCCGCCCCCTACGTCAGCATGCCAGGATACCGGCAGGGAAACAAGCAGCTGCACCCACCGCCGCCGCGCCGCCTGTGGCAGTTCACCGGCGGCTGGTGGTTTATTATCGGCTCCAGGAGACCACACATCAAGACCGAGGAGTGAAGGGAAAGCAATGGAAATGTGGTGCTGAATTAGTGCGTCAGCACTACACCTATTACCTGCTCTGGCCTGGAGCTGGAAAATAAAGGCGTGACAAAGCCATGCATCCATTAAATATGTCTTAATTCATATTTCTTAGGTGTTGTGAATGTTAGACGGGTAAACCCGGCAGTTCGGGTATCGTGCTTCGGAAAAGATAACGCGTGGCCCTCTGGCTCTTGGTATGCGAGATATGTTCTGAGTACCAAAATACACATAAAGGCATGCAGAAAAAGCATTGTATAATATATAGCTTGCTTTATTATGCCACTGGAAGTATCAATAAACAGTGAGGTCAGCCTCAGCCAGGAAAATTGTATTGAAGGAGATAATCCATTGTCCCTGTGTTTTTTATCTTAACCATTTGCTTACATTGTTATTTTCTTGCCATTGGGTCTTTCAATGTGATCTATAATTATAGCTTATTGTTGTGAGCTTTCCGTTACCACCCTATCCCATGTAGCTAGTCAGCCGACAGAATTAAGTGACGAAAGGTTTATGATCCGTAAAATCTCGGACCGGTACTTTCCGCACCCTGATAGATTCTGGCTAGGAAATGTTTCTGCTTCCAGTCGCGATTTTTTGTGAACTTGTATTTGTATTTGAATCACGACCGTGGGGTCATCCACAACAAGTCGCGGCTATTCCCACTTTGAGTCAAACTTTACAGGAATACAAAACATGCAGGTCCAAAACACGGGGCATATGACACTGACACACACACACACACACACACACACACACACACACACACACACACACACACACACACACACACACACACACACCTACACACACACACACCTACACACATACACACACACCTACACACACACACACCTACACACAACTACACACACACCTACACACATACACACACACACACACACAGACACACACACACATACACACACACATCACACATCACACACACACACATACACACACACATCACACATCACACACACACACACACACACACACACACACACACACACACATGCGCGCGTGCACGCAGGCAAGCACATTCAGCGACGTTCTGTGTCGCCAGCGGTTGTCTGATGTGCCTTTACAGCATGATCAAAGCATCGTTGTGTCATTTTGGTGACACTGGCAGGCAGTGCGTTGTACAAACATACATCCAACGCTGGAGCAGGATGAGCAAATCGTCGTCTTCCAGCCTCGGTTCTCGGTTTGGGGAGACACAAAAGTCTGTCCTGTCGGGTGGTCCTCTCTCGCGCGTCACGGCACCGGACAAACAGGCACACGATCGAATCAGGCTCACCCTGCCGCAGTACCTTGTGGATCAAGGCAAGCGTCCGAGCCTCTGCCATCTGTTGGGTCACCATCCAGCTCACGGACTTCACACGGATCATGTGGCTGATTTTGCTCACGGAGATCAGCCACATGATCGAATTTACGTCGTCCAAAGATGAATCTGGAAGCGAAGTTCAATATCTTTTGAATCTTGCCGAAATTGCTATGGATGCCCTTCACATAGACTGTAAGGCAGTAGGTGATCCGTGCGAGCACCAATGCTGTTACAATAATTGTGATGACACCATCGGAAAGATAATGCTGGCAACGAGATAAGCCGATCAGCACGCCCATGCAAAGCCAGCTCAGATCGGACACGTGTGAATCCCAGGACAGGGCGCCGTCAAAGATAACTCCCAGGTTCCTCACCTCCGTTCGCGGCTGTAAGGCTACGTCGCAGAAGCTCACTTAAAAGATCTGGGAGACGGAGAGAGCGTACATTCTGGCGGCTGCCGAAAATTATAAATTTAGTTTTGTTCGGGTTAACCTTGAGAGCATGCGAGCGGAGCCAATTCCTCAGCGACGCCAGCAAACCTTCTATGCGTGAGGTGAGTTCCCTGAGGTCATCTTTCGACCACCTCACCAACACCTGGGTGTCATCGGCGTCCTGGAAGACAAGTGCTCCCTCTGCCTGCGTGCAATGACAGGTCATTTGAGAATATTGTGAACAGAAGTTGGCCTAATGCAGAGCCTTGCAATACACCCATGTTGTTGGCGAGCGGCCGCGACTGCACCCTGCATCCGGACCCATCGTTCAGTGACACACTCTTGGTGTGCCCCTGAAGATAGGCGGCGAGCCAGGAGGTTTCAAAGCCGTACAAACACATTTTTTTAAATAATAATTTTGTGGTCAATGACGTCAAACGATTTGCTCAAATCAATAAGTCACAGCATTGAAATCTACCCCTATCGGTGGCGGCCAGGATTTGGTTAGAAACAGACAACAGTGTGGTTTCAGTGGACTGACGGGGTCGGAAATCGTGCTGAGTAGATGACAGAAGGTTGTTGCAGCTAAGGTAGTGATAGTCGAGTGCGTCATCTATGCTGCCGATAGATGACGCACTCGACTATTTTTCATGACTGGGACGAGGGATATTGGGCGGAAGTTGAAAGATCGGATGAGTCTCCGGATTGGTGGATGGGGTTGACTATGGAGTGCTCCCAAGGAGCTGGGATGTCGGGCCGGGGCAGGCAGGAATTGATAATGTAGATGATGATGTCACCAATAGCTAGGAAACTGGCCTTCTGCGGATGCATATGATGTGTTGCCGACCTCCTGAGGTCAAGGTCGCGCCAGCTGACGCCTGCGCGCGCCTCCCGAAGCTCAGTCACGCTCGCGCGCTCGAGACGAAAGCTTCGTCCGGTGATACTAATATATCCCTTTTATGCGTCCATCAGGAAAGCTTGACTGGGCTAATGATGTTATGTGTTCGATATATGCTGCTACATGTGGCTGGGATCATTATTTATATTGCGGGAAAATGCGACCCTGAGATGAACTAAGCGAAATGCTTCGATTTCTGAACCTGAAGTCCGTCAAGACGCTACTGACTGAGCGTTTTCTTTTCTGCGCATTGCAGCGCGAGCGCAGTGTGGAACGGTCTGCGTGACCTGAGTGGGTCATGGGTGTGATGAAACAAGTCATTATTTGAAATACCGTTGCCGTTTTCGCATAAAGAATAACCATGTACAGTACAACAGTACAGTGCACCAAGTGCATATGTAGAAGTGCATGTACACTTGTTGTACTGTGCAATGTGCATTGTGCATGGTCAATGGGTCATTCTGTATACGAATACGGTAACCCTCAGTTGCTTGTGTATGGATCGCGTCTGTAGCCGTGCCAGGTGACATGCAACATTCCTACATAGCAGATTTTCGGGCAATACTAGTTACGATCAACGCTTAAACAAATAGGAGGGACTAACATTTAAACCTATGACATAATAGTAAATAGTATTTTCCATTTTGCGTAAAATGTGTACCGTTGTGACCTTGTTCCAGTATTTTGGTTGTTTGTTCAGATGTTCAATGTAATTTATATGCAGGCATGCACAATGTATCAGCATTGGGAAATGACAAGGATTGTATTGTTAATATCAGTATCCTTCCGATAATTGCTCATCTGTCATTTCTTTGCCGAAACACTGCAAACTAATTGTTTATTCGCCCAACAAAGTTTTTTTTCCTCGATTGTTAAAATATGTCTTCAATGAACAGCAGCAGCCAGCAATTGAATTCCGGGGTACCACATTGGGATGGCGAGGAAAGAGTTTCAATGTTCTTTGAACTGTCAAAAAGGAGATGATTATATTTGCTTTCGGCAACCGGTAGGGCTTATTAACTTTCGAATAGCAAACGAAGTCAAGACGAGTTAACAAGATTTGCTTCTGGGTATGCTGACACACTTGAAATGAACTTAGAGAAGTTGAAGCGGAAGGAAAATAAATATAGATCAGAAAGGCTAGAATAGAGAACTTTAAACAGAGGGAATGCAGAAAAGCAGGAAGATCAAGAAAGCTTCTGAGTTAACGCAACAATACAAACTTTCAATTAAGTGCCGGTCTTGCCGGTGTAGACACACACCACACACACACACACACACACACACACACACACACACACAAACACACACACATACACCTACACACACACACACACACACACACACACACACACACACACACACACACAAACGCACACACACATGTGTTGCAGAGAACTAAAATGGAACAAAAAAAAAATGGGACGTAACACAACTCTACATTAATTAAATGAAAAACAGTTGATTGCTCTCATAGTTTGCATATGGCCTTCGTCTGAATAATTCATTGAACTAGCGTAGCGGTGCAGGCCGCACCGCATTGTGCACTGCGCAGCCTCACTGCGCAGCCTCACTGTAGTCCCACTTTGTCATTACATAAAATACGGAACAAAGACAAGCAAACACCTGCATCAGTCTCTACCACATCCAAGCCACATCTTACCCAGCTCACAGCCGGTGCCCCCCCCCCCCTGCTGCAGGTGTCCTGCCGGCGACACCTTTACCACTCCGCTCTGACTGATTGTCGCCTTATCAGCAGATTTAACCACTTTACCGGGCGCTTGACGCCGGGCTGATTGTTCGCTTGAACGAGCTGCAAGCTGGAGTGCCGTGGATCGTTTGATCCGCGGTGTCACAGGCCCGAGCTGCTGTTAACTCGACTGGCCGCACGGCGCCGACGGACCGACACGCAAGGATTGCGTGACGGATTGCGTGACGGATTGCGTGACGCAAAGCGTCGGCAGTCGACCTACTGCGCACTGTCTGCAAAGTACGCACCGCCGCCGCCGCCGTCACCGCCGTCACCGCCGTCACCGCCTCCGACTTGACCCGGTGCGACGCTGCGCCCAACGCGGCGGTGACCCGGGCCCTGTTTACGCCGGAGACTAAACAGACGGCCGATTTTGTGTGGACGTCCGGCCAACAATAGTCAGCCGCCTCCAGCCGGCCGGGGTACAATAGTCAGCCGCCTCCAGCCAGCCGGGGTACAATAGTCGCCGCCTCGGCCGGGGGTACAATAGTCAGACCGCCTCCGCAGCGGGGTACCAGATAGTCACTGCGTCAGCAGCCGGGGTTAATAGTCAGAGCCGCTCAGCAGCCGGGGTAAATCGTCAGCGATCAAGCCGGCCGGGTTACAAAGTACCGCCTCCACCGGCGGGTAAATAGTTAGCTCGCCTCGCCAGCGAGTCATAGTCAGCGCCTCCACGTCGGGGTAATAGAGCGCTCCAGCCGCCGGGGTCAATCGTCGCCGCCTCAGCCGCGGGTATGTCGTCCAGCAGCCGTGGTACAATAGTCATGCCAGCAGCGGTTAATATCACCGCCCAGCAGGCGGGGTACAATAGTCAGCCGCCTCAGCCGGCCCGGGGTAACATAGTAGGCCCTCCACCGGCTGGTACAATAGGTCAGAGCGCTCCCGCCGGCCGGGTTGACATAGTACAAGCGCCCTCCAGCAAGCGGGGTACATAGTCGCGCTCAGCCGGCGGGGGTAATATTCAGCCGCCTCAGCACTGGGGATACGGCCGGGTTACATAGTCAGCTCCACGGCGGGGAATAGTCAGCTTGCCTCACAGCAGACGGGGTACAATAGTCAGCCGCCTCCAGCCGGCGGGTACAATAGATCAGCCGCCTTCAGCCAGCCGGGTCATAGTGACGCCTCAGCCGGCGGGGTACAATCGTGCGCTCACGCGGCGGGTAAATAAGTCAGGCTCGCAGACGGGGTAAAGTCCGCTCAGCGGCGGGTTACAATAGTCAGTCCGCCTCCAGCCAGCCGGGGTAGAATAGTAGCGCTCCACCGGGGTTACAACTAGTTGCAGCGCTCCAGGGTCCGGGGTAAAGATAGTCGCGCTCCGCAGCGGCGGTAACAATAGTAGACCGCTCCACCAGCGGGACAGTGCACTGAATGTCATGACACTCTCCTGCACGGGCGGGACAAAGCTTGGGGGGGGGGCATGACCTGGGTCAGGAGTGCTGCCGTACCCACCGGGACACTGTTTTTCCCACTGTCAAACCCACTGCGACTTTTCTCTACCCACCGTCATACCCACCACGACCCCGCCTAGCACTGCGCCACGGCAGCCGGGACGCGAGCCAGCCCAGTAGCTCAAACCAGCTCAGTAATCACCCGGACACTCCGATCCGAGCCATCTCAACTGCAGCCGGGCCACCTCAGCGGCGGCAGAGCCTCTTCTGAGCCACTCGAGTCGCCTCAGCGACGCCCACTCAGGTCCAGCGGCGACAGCTCGCCTTCCCAGAGAGTCCGCTGGCGGATCCTCCGCCCCCGCGCGCCGCCCCAGTCCCCAGCTGGTGCAGCTCTGGGGCGGCGGAGCTGCGGGAGAGCTGTGACCGGCATGGCAGAGCTGTGCTGAGGTCGAGGAGGTGCCAGGATATACTGCTCGTGGAGCGGCTGGTCGGATGTATCGAGGTGTGGAGCAACGTTCTGGCCGAGCTGGCGTCAACTACATTGCTCCTAAGAGTGTCACTGATTAACACGGGCTTCTCTGATTGGCATTCATAGAATATACAGCAGACCGTATGTAGTGCCGGTAAGCGAGGGTCATTAGAGATAACCGAAAACCATCAGATACTACCGAAACCAGGCGAAGATGTGAGAGACCACCAGAGACCACCGAGGACTTTCAGAGATCGCAATACACAATGTCGTCATGTCGCCATCAAGATCACAGATGATTACATCAGTGATCAAGCCATCAGAAGCGTTATATCATAGTGCCATCAGAGACCATGGTGATATTGTGCCATCAGATCAGAGACCATGGTGATATTGTGCCATCAGAGACCATGGTGATATTGTGCCATCAGAGAACATGATGCTATTTTGCCATCAGAGAACATCATGCCATTACATATCACCGTGACATCAAGCCATTAGAGAACACAATGCCACCATTGACCATCGTATCATCGTGACATCTAAGAATATCATGCCACCGCACCATCTGAGAACGTGCCATCATGTCATATGAGAACATCGTATTATCATACCATTATAGAACACTATGTCGCTGTACCACCTGAGAACACTATGTCAGATAACATCGGAAATAATTGACAATGATTAGAAATCGGCACCATATGAGGCTACTACACCTTTTTGCGCTCGCATTTGACCAATGGGCAAAACTGTTTTAAACACTCTGCATATAGAGGGACCACTTCTGCGTTTCACATTAACATGCATAATCTCATAACTATTTCGCATTCATCAATCGTATTGAGAAAATTGACAATATCTCAACAGATCGGCATTGGGCGAAGTTATCGCAGATGAAGTTTTACTGCAGAGGAGACAGATATTGATCGCCTCTATTTCTACGCACAAAGCTCACTGCGTATATGCGAGTGAGAAATTTTCGCAAAACGAAATCATGTTGAATTTATAAACAGTTTTGCGAAAATGATAATCTAGTGATTAGTGTTCAAATAGTTTTGCTCATATGTTTAAATTCGGCGCAGCAGCCGATTCTGTTCTCTGTGAATGATGATGTGTTGAATTGCCGTTCAAACAGTTATGCTGAATGGTCAAATGCGAGTGCAAAAAGGTGTAATGCTTACTGGAGAACGCTGAAGGTGAAGACCCTAAGAACCAAAACACATTAAGACCGGCTACTGGAGATAAGTGATACAATTACAGGTAGTTAGGGATCATCAGGAGCCGTTGGATCGCATAAAACCATTGGGAAATCATTGGGGATCGGATCAGTAAAGACAGGGAACACCAAAACTGCATGGAGATCGACAGAGACTGTCTGAGGTCACAAAGTAAATTTCGGAAGCCATTACAAATCACCAATACCTTTGATCAAAATAGACTGGAACTTGTGTGTAGATGACCGTAAGCGAATATAACCATCCTGAGACGCCAAGTGATGTCATTATGCATGCTATTCGTGATAGCATGACAGCCCTCCACCTCGTTCACTACAAAATTATTATATTTGATTAATGGAACGATACACGAGCAACTTAAAAAGGTTTTAAGTGATACCGATTAGGTGAACAACGTGCAGGTGACGTAAATAGGCTGACAAATGCCCGCAATTCATGGTCTGCTAATTTCACCGACGTATGACCTCCCTAGTGACCTCCGTGCTTCAGTCCATTAAATCCTTATTCACGCCCGCGCGGCCATTGCTATGAATTACAACATTGCACTGGCTTCATTCGGTCACCGAATGTCGGTGCTGGAGCTTGCAAAAACTGTTGTGGCCTCGCTGGAAGCCGCTTGGGCGGTGGTTTATGGCCTATTGGCCGCGGATATGGACGGCGCCGATCGGAGTGCCAGCGCAGGGGAAGGTGGCGTGGCTGAAGGTGGCGTGGCAGGGGAAGGTGGCGTGGCGGGACTGAATAGGAGGACGACCAGCATGCACAGGAGTGGACTCCCAGGCTGACCTCAAGGCAGCAGTGACAAACCAGCGTATGGTAATAAACCACCAAATAAGGCTGGAGCAGCTGGAGCTGGAGCTGGAGCAACTGGAGCTGGAGCTTGAGCTGGAGAAGGTAGGTGGCTGCTGTCAATGGTATTGATCCCTGGTCGGCTGCAGGGCCCGGCGGGCCACACACGCTCCTTAGTCGGCTCTGCTGGCGGCCAGATGACAGTGATTCGTGTACTCCCCCTGCGGCTAATTGGCCGGCAAATTGTCCAATGTCCAAGTAGTCTCCCCAATTAGGAGGACTACCCCCGCTGGTCCACGGAGACGCACGTCTGTCAGTCTGTCTTTACCGTGGTTGTTACCGACCGTAATTGCAACTGACTGACGAGTAGTTTTGGCCTCGTATTTCACGACGGATAATAATGCGAATTAATCAGAGATGACAGAGCACTATCAGCTGCGATCATTTATATCGCTGAGTTTCGGTCGATGTGTCATGCACGCTGACATGCTCTGACGGCTGTGCCGCCTCTTCTTCCCTC